>JTDE01006435.1:0-19737 GCA_014338405.1 Paragonimus skrjabini miyazakii
TATTCCGGACCGTGGGACCCCGTATATATATGGACAAGGACGCGTTGTGGGCTGCTTCTCTCGGTGTCTGTATTGTGTTCAATATATGTTTACTGTTGACTTGTGACTTCCTTCCTTCTTTTGCGAGACGGACCTGCTGTGTTTCGATTAACAAACGCTGGACATAGTGTGTTGTTCTTGTGATTGTCCTTCTGGAATATCACAGTAGCCACAATCTTCTGCCAGCCCTCAGAAGAGCTCCAGATACTCTTCTCTCATAATGGTTCTTCTAATGTTTGTGAGATGTATTTCGATAGACCCGCTGAAGTGTTTCAACAGAGTTGCTCACATACTATGCAATTGGAACTTGCGATTATTCTGTAACTGTCAACCGGGCATCTGAGAGTAGCCTCGAATTTCTGCTGGTTCATAAAAGTGTGGAGTTTGGTTAGTCGAAGCATGAGGGACCTTGCGGCAAACTACCAGACACTTTGGTACAGGTAATTAGCATCCATCACCATTCTACTCTGCAGAAGCCTTAGGGAGACTCGTGTGGGATCGGTTTGTCCTTTCTGCCTGCCCATTGCTCCTAGAAGCTTACTCATTCCGCGAACCAAGAAGCTTTGAAAGCAGAAACCTTGACCTGAGTGGATTTGAGTGGGGGTTCCCTAAAGACACACACAGTAGTCGACAGTGGCCGTTGCTAACGTCGATGTACCCACTTATGCAAGCGGGGCTGATTCGCATTTTTCGGTGAAGTAATCTGCCAGGAGCAAGTTTTACTCACCTCTTTGGTGCATCTCAAGCAATGACCCCACAACATCACTGCCGATCAATTCTTCAGGACAGCCTGCGTCCACAACTTGGGACAGCACTCAAAGTCTTATTTGACGGTTTTTGAAGGCGCTACAGTTTTCGGACGATTGGCATAACAAACCGATATCTCTGCTAATGTGGCCACTAAAATGTGTGTCGTGTGACCAATTCCAGTTTATTTATTCCCGCATGACCTGGTTCGTGAGATAAGTCCGTTAGGACCTTACGTACCATGAGTTGAGGGACCACAATCCTTCTCGTGCACACAGGCGCATATTGGTTAAGTGATATCTTGTCCACCATCTTGAGCTGTTCCCGCAGGGCACAAATGCAACGAGATCCGTAGCTTTTCCTGTTCATTTCTTTTCTCTTTGGTCTGTCACCGTTATTGCGGTAACTTTCGTAGATTAGCGCAATCTTCAGGTCTGCTACTTTGGTCCGCTGCCACCAGCAGTATTTTACACTTTGTAAGTTTCTCAACGCTATATGTTACGTGGTACAAGACGGACAGTAGGTTGACTGCGCGCGGGATGGCTTTTATCTGATCTATACTCACATACGACGTCACATTTCCGCAGAATCTCCTGCCATCTGACTAACTGTTCAAATGGGTCTTGGAAGTCTTGTAACCGGCGACAGAACTGGTGGTCCATACGCACGATAAAATTTTGCTAAGAAGATAATACTGGAAACGTTGTACGAAAAACGAAGACGCAAGCATCTCTTTTCTCGTCGTACAGTAGTTCCTGCATTTATTTAAACATCACTTACCGTGGGATATAGCCCGATCACAACCGTCTTGTTCTCGTTCAGAAAGAATCACTCCGATTGCACTGTCATTTGTATTTTTGCCCGGGACAACCCCGGCCATCCGGAAAAGCTAATAATGGCGCCGTGCACAGAGCTTTCCGCAGTGATTCAGAAGCATGGTCGCACTTTTCTATTAACATGAATTCCAGATTGTTTTTTAAAAGTCTGGTTAGGGCAGCAAAAATGCAGGCGGAATCGGTGATGAAGCGACAACAATTGGATGAGAGTCCTAGAAAGCTCCTCACCTCGCTTGTATCCTTTGACGTGGGCCACGATAGAACTTGTTCCGTCTTTCTCGGGTCGGTGTGGATACCCAATCCAGAGATTACCTACCCCAGCATTGTTACTTCTTCAAACAGGAGGTAACATTTTGAAGGCTTCAGTTTCAAGCCAACTTTTGCCAGGTGGTCCAGCACAGACTCCAAATTGTGCATATGCTCTCGTTTGGACCTTCTGTGGACTACGACATCGTCTATGTACACCAATCATGTTCTGCGAATTAAGCCATGCAATGCCTTCTGAATTAGGCGCTAAAATGTCGTCGGTTCGTTTGACAGCCCAACGGGGCACATCTTAAAACTCATGCACCCCTGAGGGTGCGCAGAAGGCTGTCTTAGATTGGTCGTCTTCCCCAACCTCCACCCACCAATAACCGGATGTTAAGTCTAACTTGCTGAAATACGTCGCTCCGCCGAGAGTATAAAAGAGGTGGTCGATTCTTGGCAAATCGCATGCGTCTCTGTTGTCACATGGTTGAACTCCCTATAGACGACGCCTAAGTCTAGATTGTCGCCTGTCTGCTTTACCAGAGCTAGTGGGGAAGCCCGTGAAGAATTTGATGGTTAGATCACGTTGTGTCGTTGCATGTCGTCAAGCATTTTACACACCTCATCCTGGAGGTATACAAGCATCCTGAGTGGGAAAATCTTGATCGACAGCGCATTCCCGTTTTACTTCCATGCTTCAGAATACTTGTAGAAAACCAGTCTTGTTCCTTCCAGAACAAACACATGTGGCTGATCAATACTCACAAGCGAAAGTGGTTGAGCGTTCACATAGTTGCCTAACGTGAGGTCAATGGCGCAGTGGTAAACACGGTTGCCTTATGAACAGCATGTCCGTGGTTCAAGTCCCGGCGGTGGCGATGATATGCACTACTGACGAGCTCTGATGAGGGCGAAACTTGAGTCTAGTGCTTCTTTTCGAAAGGGGCCGACTGGAAAGTCTATGGGGATGCGACAGCCGCGATCAATTGTGGGTGATGTTCAACTTGAAACATGTGGCTGACATTTTATTAATGACTCCAAACACTTGGCACTTCGCGATTTGCCAAAAGCTCTAGTTAGCTGAAGCATTTCGTCAATTCGGGGATTCACATCGGAGAGGGCCGCGGCGACATGGAGAGAGACGTCGGTTTCTGGCGGAACTTTGGACATAGGTGTCAATTGAGTGGTGCCGGAAGGGCTCCTCAAATGAAACTTGTGCGAATCGAAGGCGCACCTGAGACGGCCCAGTAAATCCAACACCACTATAACACGGAATGAAAGGTTGGGGCTTAGCAAAAACTGTGCTCAGTACATGGCACCCGGCTGTTTTAACCGGTCATTAGTAGGCCTTCTGCAGGTATTTGGTAACTTTCTGTAAGAATGCATTAGCAACACGATTTCCGCTTGTAGTCCAAGAGTCTGCGTTCTGTGTGTGCCGAGTACGCTTACTGACGCATCGGTGTCAACTAAACCTTCGAGTGCCATTCCACGTGTTATTATTTGTACAGCAAGCCCTGTTAATTTTTGGGGGCAGCAGATAAGAGAGAGAACGTGAACACTTTCATGGGGCTTACCTGCTCTGGCGTGATTTCTGGTGACCCGGTCGAAATTTTTGGAGGATAGACAATTCACCTTGAGTGCACCGTTTCACGGTCTACGCGATTTGCCCGACGAAGTTTGCCGTTCACGGCCTCCAAACCTAAAGTGGCTAGGTTTCCGATACCAGTCTGAACATGCCTCGTACACTGAGGGCTGCTCCTCCGGCTAATTGCCCGTGCCGCCAAGCAATATCATGCTGGTCAGCTGACAGTTGCCTCACCCTCTCGAGGTTCTCACCTAATTGCACCGCGGTGTCAAGGTCGCCGATTAGGTGAAGTGGAAGCTCCTCTTTTGTTTTCTTTAGCAAGATTCCCTTTACTAGCTGTCCAAGAATTCGCTCCTGGAGTTCCTCTGGGGCTGCCTACTGGTATGAAACTGCTGTTGTAGGATTGCCCGGCAAAAGGAAGCGTCCAATAGACACCGCAGTTCTGTGAACTTCCCACCTGATATGGCAGTGTCCGGGATTTTTTCCTGGGTGACACTACCTAAACCCTTCTCGTTCAACGGATTTAGAATCAAGTTTTTACGGGATTTCGGTGGAGAGTTCCAGAGGTAGGCCCATACTTGGTTTACCCAGCAAGGATAGTGTACCACCATACAGAACTTATCGGAATGTGGAGTCGACACTTGCAGTCCTGATTTTGTGCGTTTCGCCGACAATCTTACCAGAATGTTCGTCATTGTCTACATGAAGTGACAGAAGTCTCCGGAGTTGAACGGTGTAACTGGCCGCTGACCTTCTTCAGATTTCTTTACGGATCTCGATATTTTGAGTTTTGGCAAGGTCACCTCTTTGCGACATACAACCTGAACAGCAGACAGAGAGCGCGCCCATAAAGAGATTACACAACACAGCGGTACAAAAATAAACAAAATTGATGAGGGCACAAGGGTGTGACAGGGATAATCCTGAATGCACTTGTGCTCTTTGCTCGGCTGACTGTCCTTCGACTCAAGGTCTTCGTACACAACTTTGATGTAGCGGTCTGAAAAGTGAACAAAGCAACCGTGTAAGAAATACCACTTCACAGTCAAAATATGTGCGCTTAGTAGTTTCAACCGTGCGCTAATTAGTTTCAATCGTGCGCTAAATAACCGTACAATGACGTCCAGCTACCAGTATTCAACATTTGTTTTAATCAGTTCCTGCTTGTAAATGAAAAGAAGCTCAGTGTCTGATTGTATTCGCCTCAATTTCTGTTGGGGGTCTCGTGAATGTGTGAATGAGATCAGAATACGCGCTTGGAGCCTGCGGGTGTAACCTGAATATTGATTGAAATTTTCATGCAATTATTGTGGTTCCGTTGTTGGTGATCTTTGGCACCCTGAGCGGCAGCACGCATACAGTTTTCCTCACTGGTTAGCGTATTCATGTTTGACTGTTTCTTCCACTCGCGTATCGTTCTCGTTATT
Source organism: Paragonimus skrjabini miyazakii (assembly GCA_014338405.1). Lineage (NCBI taxonomy): Eukaryota > Metazoa > Platyhelminthes > Trematoda > Plagiorchiida > Troglotrematidae > Paragonimus > Paragonimus skrjabini miyazakii. The sequence goes on from JTDE01006435.1 coordinate 4,884, forward strand.
TACCGTTTTTTCATAGCGTTACCAGTTGCAATTTTTATTCACAGACTATAGTGGAATGAAATCCACGAGAGCTGGCAACACTGAAGGATCAGAGATATCGAGTGTTTGTGGCCCATACGGCAGGAGGATTTGCGGTGCCAGAAGTGCCTACAAGAGTACCCCTTCAAATGTACTAGCCTCAAGGAGGACAAGTGCATCTTGCTTACTTCTTAAAAGTGACCATTTATCTACATATGCTGTCATTTTTGGGAAAGTTGCATTCCGTCTGGGCCCGTACTCGTCTCACTGTTCGCCAAACCCAGTGAACAGAATCAATACCAGTTTAGGCGTAGCTGCAAGGCATCTGAGAATATCAGTGCGCTGCAGGTGATTAAAGTATAAATAGTTCCGGTGGGAATATAAAACCTTTATCTGGCACAAAGCCAAAGTTGAACTCATTGAATGGGTATACTGCACTCGCCCCTTCAGGTGTAGTGATTGATGGCAAAGCAGTGGCTTTGTCTACTGTTCAAATTGAAAAAGCGGTCACGAATTTGAGAGACAAAGTAAACCGGGAGAGAGGTCATGTTTTATGGGGACGATTTTCAACCATGCCCTCATCATTTGAACAAGCTAGAGCGGTGTCAAACAACTCGTTACCTCCCGAGGTAACAAACTTGGTTTCTGCTGGCAGACTACGCCCCAGAGTCACCAAGGAGTCATTTGCACTTTTCGTGACGTTACCCGCAAAGATTAGCATGGGAAAATTGCTGAACAGAAAGGTTGAACTGTGGAAAACGCATGCAAATCTGAGGGAAATTTCGGCGAATTTTTCATTGCAAGGGCAGTAAAAACGCTGTCAGCTTCCAAGACCAAGGTCACACATCGGGGCTTGCCCCAAATTTCAAGCTGGCACAAAAGTCTTGAGCCCTAATATCAAGAGGGTCCGATGTCCTGAAGGGGCCAAGCCACGCATCCATACCCATAACAGAAACGGCTACCGCCATACAATTGGATGGCCAACCGTCTGTGGAGGTGCATGGGTCTAAAGCAGTAGCTCCCAAAAGTGGTACAGACCAACTTTCATTTTATACACCTCCAAGCCTTCCATGTCATGAGTGGTCGGTTAAAAAGGATCTTATTTCTATAGTCTATAACCTTACGAGCCTACCAAGGTCACACACGGCACCCAGCATTAGTGGTTGTTGCGGCAACGCCTCGTATATTCGCAACGCCTGTCGATGGACTGGATCTGGAATAGTCGTGTCTGTAAGCAACGAACGCTTGTAAATTCTGAGCCCGCTGAGCAACCGATACAGATCCAAAGGGGAAGACGGTTGTATTGACGAGTTTTCTACCAACAATGTGCTGAGGCACAAGAGAACTAGTATATACGAAACGGAAAAGATAACAAGAAAACTGGGTGTGGAATCCACCAAATACACGAGTTCAGAGATTGACGGTTCACATGAATATGATCAAATGCAACAATCGCTAAATGGAGGAGCAATTAAGCACAAATGACACCAGGGTACAAAGGTCCGGTAATGCAAAGTAAAGAGGAAAAGCTACGCGAGACCAAGTTCCGCAAGTGAACAATATGAAGATTTAATTATACATTAAGATTAACGTGAGAGAAGTGATTTGCAGCGTGCGCAACTTGTATAGTCGTGTTAGTCCTTGCAAAAGAGGCTTGCAGTCACTACCAAGAAGATATCCAATGCAAAAAGAGGAGGGATCAACGAGAAGGGAATAAATATAGATTAGGGGTTTGGTCACCGATTTTGTACAAAACACCTGGTAATCATCAGATGCTGAACTCAAGCACCTATTTTAGCATTCCGAAGGCTTATATCTGGCCATTTCTAGCCGATTTTTCCTCTGATGGATCTGGGTAATTTCTTACTTACTTTTACCCACCCAAATTTCCAGTCAAATCTTTGTGGCTGCAGAACCAGAGACCAGCCTGCATCAATTCAGAAAGCCAAGGCCGCGCAAAAGCTATTTACCTTGGGTTAACAGAAACGGAAAGATCATCACACATGGACGATCACCTACTGTCAGATTGTGATGAAACGGCCACTACCCTCCAAGAAGGTTCGTGAAAATTTGTTGTCATCTGCGCATTTCTTTCTGTTGCTAGTGCCGCTCTCCTAAACTTTCCCTCGTACTCCTCTATTTGTTTTGATACCCAGCCAAATGAAGAGGTAGCCCTCAAGTGCGCGTATACTAACGGTATCAGCCTTTTATACGAACAACTAGAAATCAGACAGCTGGTCCACGACATTTGCCCTCACATTTTTGCTTTGGCGGAGACCTGGCTTTCCGAAGATATAAGTGAAAATGAACTGTACGTTCCCAGGTATACATTGTATTGGACAAATCATCCCGGTGGACATATGGGATGGTGTGCCGTTTACCAACGTTAGGGACTCCCGGTGCCAGCGTCGTAGAAGAACATACTTCTTCAGAGGAATGTGACACACTATGATTCAAATTTCATATTCACGGTGGTGACACGCTCTTTGTCGGTGCTATTCAACCCTGAACATCGTGCAGCGCATGCCACAATGAGGCCATTCTTGTTACCATGGGCCGTTTCTCGCCTTCTTATTACGGGTTACCTCGACACACCGAAACTCAACTAGGCAGCTGATTCTCAAGCGAACTCTGGCTGCGGATGTTCGACATCCTTGGAAATGTTTTTCCCTGAGAAAGCTGGGACACAATATATCGAACAGCTTACAAGGCACCGTCCAGAATAGATATCCTCTCGGCGTGATCCGGCAATCACGAATGAAGCTCACTTGGCAGTTGGGGTGGTCATCAAGCCACCGCTGTGGTATAGTGATTGTCTGTTACCAGTATTTGATTTTATCCGTTATTGGCTCCCGAAAGCCGTAATATAGATCTTATTCTGAAATTTTCAGACAGCACATTTTAATGCACCAAGGATATTCTCAAGTATACTCGGCCTCTTCTGAATCACGAAAGTGAAACTACGACTTTTTAATTCTACTATTCACGAAGCTAATAAGGCATTGGTTTTTTGCAAAATATAGAAGATTTTTTCTCATGCAACCCTTCCGCGGAACATACGTTGCCCTTTTGCCATAAGTTCTTCTCTATTCGATGAACAGAAGCTAGCGGCGAGCCTGAGGATCTAGAAGCCTTTTGCTCTGCACGAAACAGGTACACGCGGGAAATCCGTCAAGACACCTAGCGGGCACAACCAAAAGTTCTGGTAGTAGATTATGAGCGTGAGAATTTTCTATTTAGGCACACGCGCCGCCAAAGAAAAATTAGGCCCTCAACGCTTTATCTTCGGCTTCCCGGCGTGGCAATCTCCTTCAACCACCAAGCGGTTGCTCGGGCGTTCACAGAATGGTACTCAGCACTTCACAATATGGTTTCGCCCAGCTGGCATTTGATCCTTATTTGGAGAAACTTCCGGTACTCACTACTGACAGTTGAATTATCTGTTTCTGATATTCACGAGCTTTTGGTTAAGATCAGCCCCCACAATGCAGAGGGGCCAGGCGCAATCCATCACCGGGTCCACAAAGAAGCGGCCCTTGGGTTGGCAGTGCCTCTGAACGATTTGTTTAAACAGATATTCCAGGCCAGCACTCTTCCAGAGCCATGGAAAGAAACAACTATCACACCTACATTTAAGGCAGGCGATCGACACTTTCTTGCTAGTTGTCGGCCAGTCGGCCCCACCAAAATATCATGCAAGTTTATGGGACGTCCGCAAAACGCATAATCCTTAAGCAGTTCTTCTCAATTAACCTCTTCCCTTCTACCCAGCATAGGCTCCTTCCAGACCCGTAATGCATAACTAGCACGCTCATTTTCATTGATAACCTGACAAAGACCAAAGGCAATGGCCACGTCCCCGATATAATATTCGTAAACTTTGACAAAGCCTTTGACTGTGACCCACACGGTCTTCGTGCACATAAACTAGAGGCGTATGAGATCCAAGGGAAGGTTTGGCGCTGGATTACATCATTTTCTTTAAGAGAACTTTCAGAGTAAAACCGGATCGGACCTTTCCTCTCCTTTTCAAATCTCCGATAGATTTCACCAAGAATCCAGACTTGATCCGCTGTTGTTTCTGATCTACATCAATGACCTTCACGACTTCATTTCTAGCGACGTCCTCTTTTACGTTGACAATTAAAAATGTGGAAGGTCTGTGATCCCACTGCATTGTAGATTCCCCTTGATCGTGCACTGTGCTTGTTGGTTGACTGGAGCCTTCCCTCTAAGCGACATCAAGTACGCACACATGTCGCTCGCAAGAGACTTCGGGAGCCTATTCGTGACGGTGCACAGGGCGCAACAAATATCTGGAAAAGACCTACGGATTTGGCCGTTGTCCGCTATATATGCTTCTCCTATCACCACCAGATGGCTTCGACAAAACGGAATCGAGATTCTTGGAATTACGAAGAGGACCTTTTCCAGCGTTGATAACCATACTTTTCAAAAACTAGATATAACTAGATATATAACTAGATATATAACTTTATATATAACTAGATATAATCTCTGCATGAGTATTCTAATGAAGTCGCATGTACCCGCTTGGAGAAGGACATATTTCTCATTGAACGCGCCCGGCGAGTAGCCACCAAACTGGTAACTGACCTAAAGCATTTCCCCTACGACTCTCGTCTTGATTTCCTTGGTCGTTATTCATCCTAGTTTCGAAGACTCTAAAGTGATCTAATACTTACACACTGTTGTTTAGTACGACTCTCGCGCAGAAATCATTTACCTCAGCAACCGAAACCAGTCGAATGAGTCACAGCAAAAATCTCTACAAGCGTCAACCTCAGACATTCCCCAGACAAATGTTCTTCTCTTACAAGGTTATCGACTACTGGGAGGACATTCCATCAGAAGTTGCAAGCCATTATTTCAGAGCTCGTTTCTACTAGACTCTCGCTTGATTAGACATTGCTAGACTAGTATTCTACTCTATTTTTGGTACAGATCTGTAACCTCCGAAAGACAGTACTGCATACCGGTTTCAGGGACTATCTTTCAGGTTAACAGAAAAACTACCGGATATTGAACAAAATGAATGAATCTGGGTGACTGGTCGCCAGTCTCAAAACCGTGAACAGTAGCTAGAGTCACTGAAATCGCTGTCGTGTCTCTGTATCGTACTTCACCAATTCGTGGTTTACCGATAACTTAGTTACTGGTGTGTATTCGGGGAGTTGGTTAATTTCACTTTGAACATCACCCGCTTGATTGCAGTCTTTGCATTAGGATATAATTTTTATCCAGCCTCTTTTGAAAAGAAGAACTAGACTCGAGTGTCATCCTTGATAAAGCTCTTCGGTAGTGTATATCCTTACCACGGACGGGATTAAAGTGCCGTCCATGCAGCTGTGAGGCAACCGTGTTGACCGTTGCGCCTTCCACCTCGCACAGGGCATGACTGAATAATTATATCTAAGCGCTCAACGAATTTTGCCTGGGAGGAGTTATCAAACTGCTCAGCAGTCTGTGTACGAGACACTTATTGTCTATTAACTTTGGAATTAAGACCTCTTGAGTAAGCCAAACTCTCCGGCCTCATAACCTCTGCCTGTACCACTGATGCGCTCTAACAAGAGCAGATCCCGAGTTTGGTGGTTCCTTTTAAACGAGGCTAACCAAAATTTCAGTATGAATGGGAAGAGTGCGTTCAGATACAAGTGTTGTTTGACCTGATAATTTCACTGTTAGGTGATTACCAGTCGAAAGCAGGAGTCTCTCCACTGAGCATCAAGCCGCCTGACAACCAAACGTTATACCTCTCCCTGTTCTAACATTCCATCGTATGCTCACCTGTGAATCGCTTAAAGATCACGATACTCTGTGTCAGGTCCACCTGCTCCGATAATGCATCCTGCTATTGACGTCGATTGGCAGATGGGCTCAATGCTGGAGGTCCAAATAATTTGGTTCCAGTAAATTACTTTGTTTCTATGTTGCAAGCGTCCGTTGATTTGAAGCAACATCATTGAAGACAAGATGTAGCACTGCCACCGAGGATTGCAGCAAGTACGAACAACAGTGTGAGATTAAGAAAGTAATAAGGTCTGAATCAAATGGGGTTTGATCACATTGTGAAACAATCTTTGGGACAGCAACTAACAACTTTCTCAGGACGTCTGTTCCAGTGGTTTATAACCCTGTCAGAAAGCAATTTCTGTCCAAGGAAGCTTCGAGGACTAAACATGCACAGATTTTTGTTATGTTTTCGTTGGCCAATGTCAGCCACTAATACAGAGAACTGCTCAACAAGTCCTATGCCAACAGACAGTGTGCAAGAATTAGGTCACCATAGAGTTGTAGAAATTCAAGTAAATACGGCCTCAGAATTTCTGGTCGCGACTCATATGCCACATACCGCACGCTGGTGACCGGCTTGGCAACCGAGCGGTGGACACGATCAACAGTTAATGGATCTTTCCTCGATCAGTTATACACGACTCGATTGACGTTCTCGGTTAGCTGTCTTACACAAACCCCATAATGTTCGGGTCGTTTACTCGTCCAGAGGGGGAAGATTTGTCTTACCACGTTAAGGTTAGTGAGCCCTTTATTGCGGCCATCTCCTGGTGGCAAACGAAAGATAGGTTAAACAACCCCTAGATACCTAGATCTTCCTTCGCATCGATCTTCGTGATGTTTGTAGTGCTTAGTACACTGAGAGACAGGAAGGCATTGCCACAGTAGGCTAGTGTGGTTTTCGTTGATATTAGTTTGAAAAGCCTATCCCAAAGGGAAAAGCAGTCACCTTGAGAAAAAAACTGTTTAGTGGAATGTTTTTGAAAGTGTCGGAAAATCTTCATAAATGCAAGTAACCATGTGATGGATAATTGATTTTGATAATTATTCCTCAAGCCAATACAGTTTGATATGTTTCATCGAAACGTATCATGAGGCAAACCGCAAAAACCGAGAAGTGATCGTTCGAGAGTGACCGTAAACGCAACTACCAAACGCCACACACTAATCGGCCAGACCCGGATCGGCCAATCACTGGAATCACGTCACATGTTTAGGGTCACGTTTTGTACACAGGTAGAATGGGTGTAATTTACCTGTAACCACGGGAGTTGCGAGGACTGAATAAATCATTTGAGAGCACACGCTGGAGTTGCATAATCCGATTAGAATCGACTCGACAGTCACTAGAATTCTAACTACACATAAACACTTGACCCTGACCGTGTGACGTGACATCCGGTCAACGTCCAGTCTGGGGCTGACAAACTATTGTGTGGGGCTTAATAGACGCCTTTACTGCCTCTCGTGGGCGGTCACTTCTCGGGAAGGTAGATTGTTATCGCTTACTGATCACTTGTTGTCCATTTCAGACACAAACAACCTTCGTAACTTCGTGTTGGGTGGTGGGCGTTGCCGTCAGTGAGTTCTTCAGCTGGTATCTGTCTTTGTTATTGTTCTTTCCACCTGCCGGTTACCTCTTTGGCGAACATCAGTTTGTTGGGGGCGGCGGCACTTGCTGACAAAAGTAACAAGTAATATACGCATTTCACAACCAACGTCGAAAACTGAAACAGGACCACCGGATATCAAACAGGTGGAAAGAATATTCCGCAATTTACACACCCGCGTTGAACAGTCATGAAGATAAACCAACCTGCTGTGTTGGACATCCACTTTGATAAGATGGTCCTTAGGCCACCTACTACAAGCAATGCTGAGCACTAAACTACACAGATGGTTAGAATATGTGTTGTTTAGCAGTGGAAGCGTAAGATCACACATGAGCTGGTCGGACTTAAAAGAGCAGTTACGCAGTTTGACTGCATGGTGTTTCGAAGTCGGAACAAGTTAGAAACGGCCATTTGGACACGCACAGATTTGTTCAAATTGTTTGTGAAATGTGAAACACACATTTTTCAGGATATATGTGTAGACTTGGTTTAGTACAGTAATTGTGTTGCAACAAAATTCGACTATGCTTAAAAAGGGCTCAACTTTGCACTTTTGTTGAGAAAACTGATCCGGTTTTTTGATAGTCTTCATATTGGTATGTGTGATTGATTTTGTGTTCTGAAAATGTTTCCATCGGAATTTACACGGTAGAATATACACTCTCACCTTGTGGAAACTTTCATTTATGCGTGATTTGAAAGTTACAAGTGAATGTAGGATTTCCACTCAAATATGCAATGACCGTTCACACTAATAGCTGTTGCGTCCAGTTGACTTGATCTATGAATAAGGTTGATAAGAACCACACAGGAGAACACGGGACCAATTGGTGTTTGAGTCGTCGAAGATATATTCCACTGATATTCTTCGGTTCTGCTGAGAAATGTATTGATGAGGCTGCAGACAACCGTGACACCTGTTACAGTGAGCTGTTGTAGCTGATGTGGTACAAGTGAGAATCAATGTTATCGTCGGAGAAATTATGTGCGTCACACTGGGTTAGTAGTCGTCAGAGAAATGAACACTGAACTGCGTACAAATGACAAGTTACAATCAAATACAGTCAGAAAGCAATAAACTGGATAGTACGCAGACTGTCAGTGATATTGAGACGTAGTACCCACGTTCACACTGTCACATATAAAAAGTAGATAAAAACAACCACTTGATAACATCGGGTACAATCGTTTGCGGATATGACATTTCGTTGATCGGTTTCTACCCAAAATACTGACGGGTGAACAACCTGAAAATACAATTCAGATAAGCAACTAACCTAAAAACATGGTGACACAGCTTTCCTTCGAATACACTTTGCTATTTAATGTGGAAAATAATATAAACACTGTGTTTGGAACTCACGAATTCATTTATAACTTTCAAACCACGCAGAATTGATGGTTTCTACAAGGTGGGAGTGTATATTCCACCGTGTAAATTCCGATGGAAACATTTTCAGAACACAAAATCAATCACACATACCAATATGAAGACTATCAAAAAACCGGATCAGTTTTCTCAACAAAAGTGCAAAGTTGAGCCCTTTTTAAGCATAGTCGAATTTTGTTGCAACACAATTACTGTACTAAACCAAGTCTACACATATATCCTGAAAAATGTGTGTTTCACATTTCACAAACAATTTGAACAAATCACTGTGCGTGCCCAACTGGCCGTTTCTAATTTGTTCCGACTTCGAAACTTCATATCGGTAGACTACACGATCGCTGTTGATGGAATATATGTTCGAAGCTGTCAGTCCAACACCGTCAGGCTAAGCCCGGAGGATGACAGCCTTGGTGACAAGTCGTTGTGGTCACTCGAGGAGAATGTCGTCTTTTTGAAGAAAAGATGTTCAACTCGCAGCTTTGTTTTTATGCACGGACGAACAAAATCGTCGTATTTTATTTTAGAACAATAAGGACAGGATTGGCTAAAAAGACTAAAGGGCAGCTACTAGGCTTTACCTGCGTGTTTTGCGTTTATCGCAACGCTGGCCGATCTCCAGAAAGCATAAACGACCGACGCGCTGAGGTCCTTCCCGGCCAGGACTGTCTGAAGAGATACCGTCAATATGGTGGGTGGTATTTTGCAAGCGGCGGTTGTGACTAACCCTGCGCCTTCAATATGGGCCAATTTACATGGGGTTGTTCATGTAGACATTTCGGGTTAATGTTTATATTTACGGGTTCATCCAAAGTGCTCGCTGGACACTAAATTTTGAACACCGCTTGATGACGGACCAACGCTCCCAAATACCCGAACAAGGTTGGATCGCAATTACAAGGTACTATTCAATAAGTGAATAAACAGACCACCTCAGCGGTTTCCACTGACAAACCAATTCTGGGGAATGATTTATAAACTGGCGTCGAAAAGGCTAATTATGAATCATAACCAAGCATCATGACGTTTATGCCCAGCAGAGTGTTCCGAACAGTCAAGAAGTTCAAAATAATGATAGTTAGCTGGACTCCAATAAAGGCAGAGCACATGCCACTCAAGCAGAGTCCAACAAGAGATAGCCAGCTACTCACGCAACTATTTAACTAACACAATAAAACAAGAACACCTCAGCGAAAGTGAGAATAACTGTCATAAGGGGAGAAGTGGAATATACATAAGTGACTAATTCACAACAATAGTTTCAGGTCGAATTTTTACCCTTGATTTTGAGAAGTTGATACAATAACAGGGGAAAGTAGCCATAATGTAAAGAGCACTTTTGCTTATGAATAATAAGAGTAGACCTATGGGAACTACTCATGTAGACTATTTGGGAAATAGAAAACAGATTTTTCACACAATCTGCATTGCCAAACGATGAGGTACTACTTCAGTTGTCGTATAGTGTTACCTTGCTTTCAGTAATATTGAAATTTTTACAGGCAGTAGATCCTGATTCACGCGGTCGAAAGTTCTGAAAGAGTGCAGGTGTAAGACGTCTGTTCCAATACCTTGCTTGATTGCCTTTGTCCCATTGCCAGTTGCAAGCAAACGATTCGTGGTGGACGATCGCCCCTGTGAAGGATGTGTTTTACTGTAATGAAAAAGGTATGGGAAGATAATTAAGAAGCGCGTCGTACAAAAGACCTTCTAGTATTTCGGAGACAGTCGGGGATTAGGCCATTAGACGGTGAGTATCAGAAAAATCTTATCCACCTCCCTTGAAGAAGAAAATGAAGTTTGGCCGGTTTCAGCCAGTAGGCACCACCCCTCTGAAAATGTATTGTGAACAGTAAGTTAAGGTGATTGGTAAGCTGCTCAATTCCTGCGTAAACGGCTTTTGGAGGTACGCCATCTAGACCGGAAGAACATGCTTCAGAGTATGAGACTTTATTCGGAACATCGGACTAATATGTGTCCGCAATGGTTGTGCCTTCGACTTTAAAGACGGGGGAGCCTGATGAGCTGACATCGTGTGAGCAAAAACAATGTCGTAAATTTCTTCAAGAATGTGTGCAGATCCGTCATCAGAGTTCGTGCGTCAAGTCGGGCAGGAAAAATCAGACAGTCCGTGTCATTTTCACAGATTATCGATACAAACCAGAGTAGGCCTCTGGACCAGCAGCGAAAAGTCAAGTACAGCGCTCATTATAAGGATGCTGACCTTTCTGACTAAACGATATGTGCCGAGTACAAAAAGGTATACGTTCCTTCCGGCATTCTGTAGAGCTTTCCTTACTATCGACGACTAACAATACTTCACTGTTGTACGACAACGTCTTTGCTCCACTACTGTGCAGCATCGCTATGGCAACGCTTTTCTTATGCCGTTGAAATTGATGTAAGATGAAGTCGCATCAAAATACATATTTTTGCATATCGCCCTGTTCTTTTATCTGTCTGCGCAGTCGCTTGATGATACTACACCGGTCTGTTACCTGAGTTTTTAGCTTTGTCGTACTACGTGCATCGTCGTAGCTCCAAACACGCTTCAGCTGTCCACGATAACTCCACCATATCCTTGCGTCTTGGATGCTGGCAAGTTGGAATAATGTGATGGTCATTTCGAGAACGTGTGAGTACCCTTAGTTAGTCTAATACTTTGCTTACCGTAACTTGCCCGAACTCTGGAAATTTTCAGCTGTTCACTCATTTTATTGTCATTGATAGCCTAATGCATTTACTTAGGCTATTCAGCAATTTTTACTTAACCAATATAATCTAGATAGCCAGGGCAATGGACCGCCCGTTCAATCGCGCCAACTGAATTTTCTTCATATTTTTCCGGTCCTACCTACATAAAATAATGGCAAAAATTCTTCGACTGTTCATTTTCTCCATCCCCAAATAACCCATTTCTGGGAAGACTTTGACTACTGGACTACTGTTGGCCTTGTGATGCGATAATTGATGCAACCACTCAGCACTTGCTAACAAACCATTGAAGATTTGGGAGCTGCCTTCCCAGAAGCATGTGCCCCGCATGCCTCTTCATAAACTGGAATTTTTCTCTCCTATTATGTCGGCTTCGTCACTTTATTCATATAATTGATGTATTGTACAATTAACTTTCTGGTATGCATTTATACGTATCGCGTTACAATGTGTACATTCATCATACTCATCTGAGCTGGTCTCTCAGAGATGCGTTGAAAAATATACCATCATTGTTGTTATTAACGACATCTCAGGTGCCTTGGACTTCAACTGTAAAAACAATAAGCAAAGCCTTGTATATGTATATATGGACAAGGACACGTTGTGAGTTGAATCTCTCGGTGTCTGTGTTGTGTTCAATACATGTTCAGTGTGATATGCTTCGATTAGCAAACGCTGGACATAGTGTGTTGTTCTTGTGATTGACTTTCTGGAATATTACAATTTTGGCACCCACAGTGGGACCCTAATTTCCGAATAATGCTCAGTTCATCAGACACCGAAGAGATGCCGAAAGTTGTTCAGAAGACAGGGGAAGTGTGTATTTCAGACACTGATCATGCACGTCACGTACGACAGGAGCGTGGAATTCCAGTACCAGAGAAATACATTATTGGAGAAGACTTCCACATCTGGGAAGCTCAGGTGCGCCGCTACGTGAGACACTTTTCCCCAGACCGGCAGGTGGATATCGTGTTGACATTGAGTTCCCGTGAGGCACACGGAAAAATTGTTGAGTTTGATATTCCAGAGGATCTTGAAAACCTATTTCATTTTTTACGACGAAGGATCGCAGGCCTCCGCTCTGCATTTGAATACCGCAGGGAGTTCAATGAAAGACGCCAACGTAGTACGGGAAGCTTATTAGATTATATACAGCAGTTGAGGAGACTAGCGCGACTGGCGTTTGTAGAGGAGACGCAAGAGCAGAGAGAGCCGTATTTTAGAAAGATTTCAGTCGCAGTGTCAGCGTGAATTTCTCCTCCGCTCCCCTAAAAACTTGACCAAGGCTGAAAAGCTGGCTGAATTGTTGGACAAGACGGGACAGGTTGAGCTTGCCGATGAATAGTTCACGTGTGTGACTCAGGGCACTCTCGCTAATCAAGGGCAGGGTCGAATGGCCCGCGGAAGCGCTTACACAAGGGGCAAAGATTATGCACAAGGTCAGCTAAGAGCGGAAGTTTCAATGAACGGGCGACCCGGCTGGCGGAGATGCTTCACTTGTGGCCGGCACGGACACGTGGCACGTTAGTGCCCATTATCCACTCGGAAGCGTACGCATCTTGGTGAGTCTCCGGTGTGTCAGTCGCGTATCCCCCCTGTTTCTAAGTATGAGGATGAAGATGTTCATTATGCACTGCATTGGGAGCAAAAATTGGCGGTTGTGACTTCAAATGTCTGCTAGATTCCGGGTCCGTATGTAGCTTGGTTGATAAGGAGACATATACCACCTGTCAGTTTGATGTTAAAACGGAGCCTGTCAGCCAGATTCTGGCCGTGAATGGACAACCGTTACACATATTGACGTGTGTTCGCGGAACAGTACGGATAGGAATGTGGGCATCTACGCTGAAATTCGTAGTTGCCCCAAAGTTACCGTTTCATGTAATTCTGGGAAGTGACTATTTGTTAGCCACGCACTGTATCCTAGAACTACCTAACTTAGCCGTACGCATGTATGGTGAGCGGTTTCCGTTGCAACCTGTGTGCAGAACATTATCAGGCTTTGTGGAAGTCCCTGAAAGACAGCAGCTGCCCAGTGGCCAAATGCACGTCAGGCTCAAATGGCGGAAATTTATCAACGGCGTTGTCTGACAGCTCCCATCACATCTAGCATGCAGAGCACTGGAAGTAATTGGAAAGCACCAGGTGACATTCTGGTGGGAAGGACAACCGCCTGGGTGGACTTACGTTGTGCGTCACAGTATTCACACGGGCGAGGCACGCCCGATTCGGCAAGCGGCTCGTCGCTTGCCAGTCCATCTTCAAGGCCAGATAGAAAAATTATTAACAGATGTTAGAGAGAGGCGTTATCCGGCCATCAACTTCCCCATGGACGTCTCTAGTAGTATTAGTTAAGAAAAAGGATGGCTCCTTGAGGTTGTGTGTTGACTATTGCCAGTTAAACGCGGTAACAAAAAAAGACACGTTTCCATTACCACGTATCGATGATACTACTGATGCCCTCTCCGGCACTGAGTAGTCTAGTACTCTTGATTTGGCCTCTAGTTACTGGCAAGTGGAAGTGGAGCCCAGTGACCGTCTGAATAACGCGTTTGTAATACCCTCTGACCTGTATGAATTCAAAACCATGCCATTCGGCCTGACAAGTGCCCCGGCCACCTTTCAAAGGTTTGTGTAACAGGTGCAGGGTGACCTAATTCCAAACCAATGTCTGGTTTACCTAGATGACGTGATTGTACACAGACTCACCGCTGACGAGCACTTGCATAACCTATCCAGTGGCTTTCCACGACTAACAGAGGCTGGACTGAAGTTGAACCCAACCAAATATTTGTTTATGCAGACGGAAGTAAAATACATAAGACACATCATGTCACGAGCTGGGGTGAGCTGTGACTCCGAAAAGGTGCGTGAATTGGAAGAATGGCCAATTCCTGAGAGTGTTGAGGAGGTCCGTAATTTCCTTTTTTTAACTTGTTATTATCGACGATTTGTCCCCCGGTTTTCCCAAGTAGCTAGACTCATAACAATGTTGATGGAGAAAGGGCAAGCGTTCAAGTGGACTGAAGAATGTCAGCAGTCTTTTGATCGACTGAAGAATGCGTTATGCACTGCTCCTGTTCTAGCGATTCCAGATACACGGGCAGACGCGAAAATGTTTGTCTTGGATACTGACACTAGTGACGTCGCTATAGGGGCTGTACTGTCTCAGTTAGACAATGATGGTGTGGAGCATGTCATTGCGTATGGGAATCAGAACCTCAACAGGAGTGAGAGGAATTAATGTACCACTAGGAAAGAAGTACCACTAGTATAGTGCCACCAGCACTGGTGCATT
>JTDE01006436.1:11839-34884 GCA_014338405.1 Paragonimus skrjabini miyazakii
GCTTCACCAGCAAGACAGCTGCATTAGGGCTTTCACTGCCACCCATCATTGAATGCAGTCACTTCACACAGAACTCGACCAAACAACGACAACATTCACACCAATGGGCTCACCTAGCCGCCATCTCACCTAACGTCTCCAGTCACCGATCTTGGGAGTCTCGAGGGCCCCAACCTGGGAGACCAACCCGACCTACAGTGGCCAACCCCTTGGCGAATGACCTAATTTCTTTACGCCAGGTCACAATCTGTCCATTTGGCAACTTACGTCAGTCGGCCACAGCGTCGGCAAAAGGTGCTCGATACGACAGAGGACTAGCTGGCATGCTTGGTGCATGGCCTAACCATCTAGGTATGTGCAAATGTAAGGCTGAACAGAGGAACTCGTTTGACAATCACTATAAAATACTCACCTCCTAACCTCTTCGCTGCTTACGCGTTGGTGCCACCCGATGTGAGTAAATGCCTGAAGAGGGTTCACATCTTCTACGCTGACTAGTCAGGTATCTTTGACGTGAAATAACAGTCCTCACAGTGGTTTTATATACGCGACCCTTAAGACTCAGATAGATATCTCTCTGTCGTCATAGGTGATCCAGATTAGCGAATATCGCCCTAGCTTCAGTGATAAGCATAAGAGATAAACATAAGTCGCTGATGTAGCTTCCCAAGTACACAAGTCGATCAACAAGCTCCATGACTTCATTATCCAACAGTAAATCCACGTGAATGTATCAATCGTGCAAAAGCATTTAGAAGCTGCAAACCGCATTCCGAACTACTTGAAGGAGTGATAAATAGCTTCTAGCATTGTTTGTTTTGCTTGGGAATTGTTAAACCACAGCAGCTTGTCGTCAGTCTAATAGAGATTAGTCAGTCTTTCACCAGACAGGAGGTTCACGTCGGCATCTTGTGAGTACCAGAGGCAGTCCTCCATCATTTCGTCTGTGACGAAATTGAACAAAAATGGTGAAAGGGGACAGGCTCAATGTATGCCGCTGTTGGTGCTGAAACTGTCAGACAGTTCATCGTAAGTCCTAACCTGAACTGATTTATGGAAATAAGGCGTTGACAATATGTTCACATGTTTGGTCGATACACCTCTGCGTTTAGGCGATTCTAAAAGTGTAGATTGATCCTTTGAATCGAACGCATGTTTATATTTGAGAAATACGGCGATTGTTGTTCGGTGGTACAAATGATGCTGTCTCAGAATTTCGCGAACGGTGAAATTTGGATTAATACATCCTCGACCAGGGCTAAACCTTGTTTGTTCTTTCCTAATGTTTGTCTGTCGAGCTGCAGTGTGTCGGCAAAGTATAATGGATGTCAGAACCCTAGTAATAACTACAATCAAACTAATTCCCTTTGATTTCCGGAAGAGCCCCAAACTTCTTTCTTGACTATGAAAATCATTATCAAGTGACTCCGGCACGTTTTCTATCGTTTACACAAATTAGAACAACTGGATCAAGATCCTCACTAACGTCTCCCCACCTTCTTTGAAAAGTGCTAGCACGAGATCATTTGGGGCAACATCCCCATTACGTTTGAGTCGAAATGCAGTTGTAAACCTCAGTTTTAGTAAATGTTTGTAAATCCACGGACCAGTTTGCTACGTTATGGTTTTGTGGCAATGACACGGTATAAACAGGAGGCCAGCTAAAGTGGCTTTCCATGCGTGCCGCTCAGCGTTCTAACCTCTTAGAATGGGTGTGAATGAGTGTGCCATGTGCCTCGCTGATAGTTATACTGACAGACGGTCGTGTGGGACCAGTAGCACGGATAGGCCTGAGGAGTCTATGAATGTTCTCTAAAGCAAAAGCGGTTTCCATCTTATTAGCGCTCTTCATTAGCCCAACTTCATGTTTCAACGTATATCTCTCCTGAATCTGTTATATAAGCTGTCGGGAGGAATGTTCCGCCTGGCATCTAACAACTCCAGGATTTTCTCTGGAATCCAATGGTTGTTTAATCCACAAACCACCGTGCCGAATGCTAAAGTACCTGTTTCCTAAATGGCCTGTGAGATTTGGGTACAACAGCTATGATGATCTTCGAGGTGAGAATCGCTAAGCTTACTTTCTAGGCTAGTTTGTTACTTATGTTTTATCGACTGTATAGCCAATTTCACAACAGCCAGTCCTCGTCGTCGGTGGCATCGTTGCCCAGTAAAAGTAAGAACAAAACGACAGGGTACCAGCACACGATCTGAACCTAGGTACGAATACGAATGGAGCCTCCTTCACCTATAACTAACAAACATGTGGTCTATCTGAAGCCAAGTTTGAGTCACAGAAGAGGGGCGTCAAGTAAAGTAATGACGTGGACGATGTCTAAAACTGATGCTGGCTAAAAATAGCTTATGCTCAACGCACAGCTGTAACAACCGCCTGTCCTTATACGAGTGATGTGATGCTATCCCAAACTTGCCACCTAAACGAAACTGGGTCTCACCAACGCGGCTGACCTGGGCGTTCATATCTCCGGTCAGAACGACTATATCAGATCCGCGTCGACCAAAGGGGAGCGGCCACTTCCGACTAAAAGGCGTCCCAGACACCGGCGTTACTACAGCCACTTGGAGCATAAACAGACACAATGAAAAGATTTCTGAAGGTTTTTCGTCTAGAGCTGGCGTTAACAGCAGCGGCCTTGGAATCACCCGAAGCATATAACCAGGATCCGGTAGACAGTTCGGATGCCATTAGTTTCATTCTCTGACTATTGTCCTACATTCTGATTTCTGAAACACAGCAGATATTGACATTCTAATGTGTGTTCCTTGAAATCGCCTATATTAATTTGCATTCCAGATCTAAGCAAAGGACGAGGAAGTCCTGTGGCTGAGTGGTAAGAGATGTGAATTACCGGCAAAGTGTCACTACTATTGGCTGTATTTATTGTGAGATCTGAACAGTAATTACTAGACATGGCAGTCGGGTAGGGCCTGAGAATCAAATTCGATAGGGCAGTGGTTGAAGGGCCAGCAGTAGCAGGTCCTCGCTTATCCACTCTGTTGTATGAAGCACATAGGGCGACCCGGTTTATACTGCGAGACAGCCGATGCAGTATGGAATTAACAGTACTTTGAATATTCATGGTTGTGTGTGGGTTGAGATACTGCCAGGAAGCCCAGACCTAGACAGGGGAATGATTAGGGTTGTCAACCAAAGCCTTTGGCCCAAAAGCCTGTACCGCCAGGCAGCAAGTGAGTGGCAGTATATCATACTAGTGCTCTTTCCGGAAAACGATGGTGACTTTCTTCCAAATCCATTTCTGGAGGACCAGCAGACTATGGTTTGTCTGGCTTTTACCTGTTGGCCTACCTGATATGAGTAACTCTGTCGGTGTGATAACCACATCGTTCATTTCAGCCCAATAAGTCACCGAGGAGCACCAAGCATCATATCACGTCACGGTTCAGTCTCGTTGTGTCGGAATCAGGTACAACACGGCATCCCCCCGGCGCGGTACAATTTTGCCGTACCTGTTTCCCTTATTTTTGTACATACTTATTTGTCCACTGGAGCTTTTCAACCAAGTATTAGTCGAATGCCTTACAGCATTAATATATGACCGTTTTTTTTAATCCAAAATGCCTCTCATTGGCATGATAATAGGGAAGATATTGCCAAAAGACCTGTCGGCCGTATATTTTTTTCTACTAGACGTGAGTGGACCTTTTTGTTAGTCATCCTTCTACGGAGTGTTGAAATCGAGTTTCGACTTTGCTATAGTCAGACCATACTTAATTATTTCACTCTCAATTGGAGTAAACTGTTAATCCTTAGTAGAGTAACCTCATACTGCTTGGCCACGACTTCCGGAATGCCAATCGGAGTTTACAAAATAACCATTTCGCTTCTACTAGACAGGAAAATTGATTACGCACCGACTTTAAAGTTCAGTTCTTTTAAGGGATAACGTACACAACGAATCGAAAGATTCATGCATGACAGTTGGGTCATTTTGTACTTGACTTGTGGAAACTGAATAAAAACCATCTGGGTAAATTCACTACTCATTCGACTCTTCAGAACAAGACTTTAGCAAATTTTAAACACTGAAAAATATTTTGAAATAATCTAAGATACTGTGTTATTCGTCGTAATTACGTAATAGCTGAAAAATAAGTGCTTTGGAAGCACTGCTGTTGTGCTTTTTATCGTATTCAAATTGACCGGATCATCACACAAGTAATAATAACAATCATTATGTTCTACTGGTTTTATTTTTAACTAAGTTTCCTGCTGTTCCTACTCACAATTCGGAACAACCACAACCGTTACAGCTGTGGGACATTTCCAGTTATCTCAGTATGCAACTTATCTTGATACACATTCAGAATATAGAGGAACCTAAATACCACGTTATCTGATTAATGATGTGGCTAAAACATCCAGTAGACGACAGTTAATGAATTATAAATTAAAGTCATAGTGCAATACAAAATGGTGCATATTGATTAGTCAAATCACTCACTGTAAAAAATGCCTTGATATTGTCCATGAGTTCCGGAGGTTTACAATGTAAACAGCGAGATAGGCACAAAACTCACTCCATGTTCCACTGGGTGCACCTCGGATCAATCGATAAATTTCCAAATACTGACCAATCAACTTCAAAAGTTTTGGAGGGAGGAAATGTGTGATCAGATCGATAGGTGGCCGGTAGGCTCATGGTCCACAGAAGGCGGTAGTTGTGAATGGTCAAGCTGTCGCCGATTCGTTACATGTAGATAATTCATTCCTCAGATGTGGTAAGTGTCTCTTATGACTGGCGCGCTGCGTTAAAGTATAATAGTAGGTAACTAGGATACTTCCTCATGCACACTGAATATTCTACTGCCAATAATTGAAGATTCATGCAATAAATAACCCAGGGGCTTACAAGCTAATTGACACAACATCCTATTTTCAAAACGATCTGAGTTATTTTATAAACTAAATGGAATACGTAGAAAAAATCCGACCATATTTTTGCAGTGCTTCTATGGTTACTTTGAGACGGCTCAAAAGCCACTAAGAAATATAAACACTGAATTCTTTTGTAGAACAAATAAGATTTCACTTTTCACTTTTACGTTTGAGGCGGCAGTTCCGTCCCACTTTTGCTACTGGTTGGTCCTCAGAATTCCCCACTTGGGTACTTGCACCAGTTTAAACAAGCGAATCGATTCTAGTTTCCCTGTAAAGTTCTTCCAGCGTAGCAACCTCGTTGCATAAAACGCCGTAACATAACTTTAACGTGAACTAATTGATCAATCGTGAATTTGAAACAAACGTTTTTTACGACCGAAATATTCATTTTCAATAATTGTTATGCTAACATCCTTCCCAATAGACGAGTACTAAACGGCCTGTCCTATATTATTCAGTTTACTTCAGGTTTACAGACGGTGACGTTTCTAGGTTGAATGGTAATTTCTAACATTCTTACCCTTAAAGGATACTCCAGATTATAGTTTTGCAATACGACAGAAATCATTAACGATGCAATCCCTAGTCTGGTTCAAGTACTGAACCGCAAACTGCCTGTGTGTCACTTTCATGTTTCTTACATCAATTCAGACGTCGCTAGTTCCAAACGAAGTTCGAAATGGTACAACTATCATCGGTTATATTTAGACCGAAGGCAAAACAGATTGCAAACAACGGTTCAGTTGGAATGTACTATGTTTCAGAAGTGCGTGTGCATGCGCGCTCATGCATTCCGTCAACAGAGCAGCAATTGGGCTCCTAACGAATCCCCGATGACCCACGTAGTTTGATCGTAATGATTATGGGCCGGCAGGTGCCACGCTATTCCATGACGTATGTTTAGACACTCCGAAAAGAAATTACAAGGACATCTAACGCTTGGCATATCATGTAAGTATATGGCTTACTCCAAGAAGTGTTATAAGTTTGTTAGATTCATTTTAGCAACCAACATGGGAAAACTGACCGCGACAACTAGAGGGGACAACAGCGGTCCGAGTAACATTAAACAATCTCAAGTTATTAGAACAACAATGCCCTTTTTATGGATTACCAACAGTGTTTACATTAGGGATTACAGTTGGGCGGCAAACATGTTGTGTTTTGATTTGCTCGTTCCTTGTTACGTTCTGAGGCCTTGAATGAAGTGATTCGGCTGTTTAAACCCAAGAAGCATTTAAGCAACTTATTTTAATCGCCATCCTTTACAAGTAAATTCGATGCTGTGGCTGATTGTTGTTTTTGATTGGATGGTGTCGATCGACCATAGTTCCACTTGCGGCAATTTGTGCTTGAACTCTGACTGTCTGAACGTTCTCTAAACAAAAACCGCGCCAGTTTAATCTCATTACGATAGACACTGCTTAAGCATGTTACGCTATGAGGAAATCAGTAATATTGTGATGAGTTGAAGATGCGATTATTCCGCCACTAAGTGGAATATTTCAACGCGGAGATGAGATATGGTCAGAGATCACAGCGGATGGATAGCAGACAACACGAGCAACTAGACGAATCATCACTCAACGAACTCGGACCAACGAGCAAAAATCCAAGATGGAAAGCTTCAACTAAGCGCACAAAACCAAATAGAAGTGTAAACGACGCTTAAGCGGATACTGTCGCTGGGTTGTGGACTGGAATTCGTATGTTGTCTGATTTTTGACTACACTCGAGATTGCCAGTCCATTTAAGCTGGCTTCTAAATAGACACCCAACCATCATCGATCGTTTGTCGTTAAGTCATTCGGGATAAAATAAGTTTGGTCATGTCAGTAGCATTTTTGAGTACCATGTTGGTCCAGACTGATTCTTTCCATCGCTGACTTTAGCAGCGTACCATCGATAAGTCTAAGAAGTATAACATTATATCCGCATTAGGCCACGTAGGAGACCATTCCATTCTTATTTTTGCAAGCCAGCAAGGTGGTTTACTGTAATGCTGTTTTACACTTCTTATCGAAACCTTCAGCTCAAGCGCCGATTTAAGTTTATCGCAGCCCGTAATTGTGTTGAATACTACTTCGTGGCATAGACGCCTATCTCATTTGATTAAAGCAGTATGGTTTGTGGTATACTTTAGGTAGCGATGTACAGCAGTTTCAGATATGTATAGTAATAAAGTGACTCGTTATAAGCCAAAAATCATTTATACGGATGCAAACAGTTCTCCTTTCTCCAGCTATGTAAAGAAGTATGTGAGGAGCAAGAAAATTACAGTTCCACCTTTAGCACGCAACGTTACTTATCATGTGGGCATTACCGATGAGCTGACAAACTCTCGATAAGTCAGCGGTCATAGTCACGTGGCTTTCTTTGATAGCCGTAGGGATGTTTCTCAAGAGCAGGGAGAAAGTGATGTTGAAAGTGACCAGAAGAGGCCCCGTGACGCAGGAGGGGGTCGCCGCGGAGGATAAACTGATCGTCGGGTTCAGCATCCTTACCGACTGCCAGGAAATCGCGCGGTGGCTCACGGTGGCCAGATTTGGACAACGGGCGAATCCCTCCGTGTTCGTGACCGTTCTACAAGGATCACTGGACAAGGCACTGAGAGAACTGAATTAAGGGTCACGACAGCAGTTTTCAGCAGGGGAGTTTATCGAAGGTCTCCCGATGGCTGTCCACGACCATGTTCACATGTCACCCGGCGGATGAACCTTGATGAGCTTGCAAAAGCGACATACGATTTGGGAGTTATGTGCTTGGCCTCGATGGATGAGAAAGACAATGTGGACAAGACGCTAGAAAAAAAAGCAGAAGGCACTGGAACAGTTAGTAGTAGATGTAGCTGCTCCAAGAACAACGTCAAACAAGAACGACAGACAAAGAAGCTGCTACAGCTGTGATGAAAATGAGCACTAGAAAGAGCTCTAAAAATAGAGTACCATAAGTGTTTTTTGTTCGGCGAGTCAACCAGTAATGGAAGTTAGTGAGAGAGAGGCCTTACATGCAAGGGCTGAAGTTGACAAGAGAATAGAGCGGTGGTTTTCGGGTACGTGGGTGGCTATTTCGTTTGTTGTTAGTGGGAGTAAGCAAAACGTAAAATTGACGACTATGATGATAAGGGCAGTTGAGGAGGTCATAACCTGCTACTTAATGGCGTGAAAGAATGTGGGGTGTGTAGTACTAGCCATACCGTGAAATACTGGTTCACTGTCTCCAGAATACTAGATAGACAACCTTTGAAGCCGATTTCCTTGTTGCAACAAATGCCATGTTTGACCGGAAGCTCAAGAAGCTGTCAACCAGGTGGGGTTCTTTTATACACACTGGACAGCAACAGAATAGCATCAACCGAGTACGCACTACCAAAATAATCATTTACACAGTCCCTTTGCTCCAGTCCACCGTCGAGGAATATGTTATTCACAAACGGCAATACTCCATATGGCTTCTGACATTGAATTGCACATGAACTAACAGCAACCGAAACATTCCTGCCACACAAAGCCCATAGGATACCGGTTCATATTGAAGAGGAAGTGAAACGATAAATATGGAACCTGTTGGATGAAGGCTTTGTCGAAGAATTCTACAAACCGTACAACTCACCTGTTCTCAGGGTGAAGAAGTACAACGGGAAGTACCGCTTTGTGCGAATTTCAGAAATCTGGATGAGGTAACGCGGAACACAGTTGTGTCGATACCGTTCGTCGCCGAGATTTCCGATAAGTTTCAGCAGGCCAACTTGTTCACGGCGTTAGACTTACGTTCCGGATCCTGGCAGGTGGCAATCAAACCTGCGGATCTTCAGAAAAACAGCTAAAAAGGTATTTATTCGAGCGCACGCCATTTGGCTTATCTAGGGACATCGTTCACATTTCGACACCTGATGGTTCAATTGGTAAAACAGGTGGATATTGTGGCATATATGGAGGTGATATTTTGGTATAAAGTAGCACAGACTGGGAACACGCCTCTCACTTTGATGGTATTTTAAAACGAATTAAGAACCCGGGACTCCGGATTGACGGCGACAGTACACAACTCGAACGGCCATTGGTGGGGCCATTGTGACACAAGGTTAATGTAGGTGAAGTCAAGTCTCCACCAGAGAAAATAATGACGATTCGGAAAAATACGGCTTCGTAAACTAACCGCACGCTGAGACAGTTTCTGTGTCGAATAGGGTACTATCGTCGGTTTGTGAAAACTTTTCATTTCATTACGTCACCACTGTACAAACTCATTCGAAAGGACAAGAAATTTGAGTGGGCCGGCGATGCTCAGAGAACACTCACACGAGTGCAACAAGAAATGAACGAGTAACGATTGATGTCGAAGCTTTCAAATACAAAAGGAACATTCATCGTAGCTGCGCATGCTTTCGATGGTGACATCAGAGCAGTGCTCAAGCAAAAGAAAAGAGTAATCGAAAATGTCAACAGAGTTCTGATACAGACTTGACAGAAAAACTCAAACGTTAAAAAGAAGTGTATGACAATCATCTGGGCGTTGGATAGATGGAAGCCATACTTGTTGGACTAGCGGTTCCAGATAAAGACGGACCACAAACCTGTAGACTGGATCAGGACTGCGGCCGATCCGAGAAACAAATTGGCCCGATGGGTATGGCATCCATGGAAATACGATTTTATGATCAATCACGTGCCTACTTCTAGCAGTTGTTCTTTATTTTCTATCTCGACCGCAGGTAGACGACGAACGTCCCAGAGTGACTTTTGGAGTCGACAACTTAGTAATGGAGCAGGATATACAACACACTAGTGTGTCTACAGCGTCAAAACAAAGTTCTCCTTCAGGCGATTGACGCCATGGCAACAGACTTGGGGATTCCAACAAATACTAATGATGAGGTTGTGAAAATAACCGGTTCTGATTAGAGATGAATTGGTCTAAACAGTGCGGTGGTTGTCATTTCATGACAACTGAGGAAGAGACTTATAGCAACCTGCCATTAAATAACGCACATCGGTTGCACCAGAACGTACGATCTGCCTCAAAAAAGGGCGTACCGGCCGAAACTGAAGGACGGTGACGACCTACATACTCGCTTGTCGATAGTGTCATTCACAGAAACGTGACAGCGAGGTAGCCAAGCGGTTCTTATAGTCAACATCTGTCTCCGAAATCGGTGAACTCTGGTTGGTGGATCGTATGGACCCATTTCCATTGAACACTCACGGTAACCAGTACGTTCTGTTCATGACAGAACATTTTACCCGTTGAATCGAAGTGAGTGATGTTCCGGACCACAAAGGGTCTACGGTGGGTGACATGGTGATAAACCACATTGTAGCGAACCACGGCATACGAAAGGCTATCTTGACGAATCATGAATCATGCTTTGAAAGCTAGCAGTTCCCAACTCGCTTACAGCAACTGGGAATCAGGCGCATACAAACGACACTATATCACCCATAGACGAATTAGCTCACTGGAAGTAATGACCGAACGATTGAGGATTGGTTATCAGCTAAGAGGGCTGTCTAGAAGTTTGCAGTACCACTGGTGTTACTGATCCGCCGTGTGTCTGTTCAGGCCAACACGAAGAAATTTCCACTTCAGTTGATGTACGGTGAACCCCTCGACTTCCAATGGGTCAAAACATTGGATTAAGACCACAGTGCAGTGGTTCCGCCGGAGAATTGGTTTCCGAATCGGGAATAGATAGACGAAATTTGTAAGCGTAGTAGTCATATATAAAAGTGCAATTAGTGGCCCAACGGCCGGCAAAGCCAGAATGTTCAATACGGAAGAACGGGTAAAATATCGAAGTCACCGGGCCGCAGGTGTCATCGGCTCGGGCTCAAAAAAAACTTCTGACAGAATGGAACTATTGCAGATGAATTGATTGTTTCCCTGGTGAGGAAGGCCCAATCATGTTTTCGTCAAAATCCAACAACTGACGAATAAGCGACAACTGATCCTGAAGTTGCCCGTAACTGGACAAATCTTCACTATCGCAAGTGATGTAGGAATCGTAGTCGTACTGAACCTAGAAGGCGGTGTTATTAGCTGTACCCGTCGGATGTTGACGACTGCCAAATTAAACTATTCAACGTTAAAAAAGGTGCTTAGTGACAGTGTGGACATTAGGGAAATGGAGACCATACTTGCAGGGTCAACGTTTGTGTGTTGAGACTGACTATAAACTCATGGAGTGTATTAACGTAACGAAATACTCCCGAGAGAAACTTGTTGACTAGACCTTACGACTGCAGAAGTACGACATATAGTGATCTATCAGTTCATGGCAGTTCAGACTAGGTTAGAAATCAATGACAGTTGAGAGAGCAGTTTGGCTGACATACGGGCTATATCCACTTCATCCAAAATTTCCAGCACGTTGCAACCCCATTTTACGAAATATTGAAGAAATACCAATTTTACTGGTCAGAAAGAGCCAATTAGGCCTTTGTCGAAATTCCACGACTGATAAAGAAGAAACAACGCATCCTGAAATTGTCGTTGACTGGATAGATCTACATCGTCACAGCAGATGCAAGTTATGTGAGAATTGGAGCTGTACTGAAGCCGGAAATCAATAGTGCTGAATATGCTAGTCGAGTACTAACTGCTGTTGAACGAAACTATTCAAAAACAGGAAACTTGTGTGGGCTTCGGAAAAATGAAGGCCATATTCGCTGGATCGACGTTTCCATGTGGCGACTGACTGCAAACTCTCGGAGTGGATCAAATCAGCGAAGAGCCTCCGAGGAATGCTCGTCCATTGGGTTGCAGTATTGCGAAACTACAATTCGCCATGTGTCCGGGGCACAAAACCTGTATGAGGTCCAAAACGACGTCACCAAATTTGGCATTATTGAAATTGGGAACAATCCTGGAAGGTTTTAAATAGCATATGTGATGACGGTGATTGTCCGGGATGTGATTGATCAGCTTTTATCCGGAGGGTAATTGACAGAGTGTAAGGTATCTCCAGAAGTAAAATCTTCCAGAGTGTATTGGTCAGATTTGTGATTGAATAGTGCCGGAATTGTAATGTGCAAACTGCGGGAGGCCATAAGCGTAGCGATAATACCGGTGGAGTTGAAGGTCGCGAAGTAGTGTCACCAGCTGGCTCACACGAGATGTTATCGGACCTGCGAAATGCTGAAGCAAGGGATCCACTGGCCTGGAAGGAAAGATGATATCAACAATTATGTACTAGCATGCCAATACAGGGCGATAACCACTCGGATCAGTATCCCATTCAGCCAGTCCCAGTCAGTAATATTGGGAAATAATGATCGGTGGATGTGATGGGCCTGTTTCCAATATCCCCTTCCGGAGACCAGTACATCATAGTCATTAAGGAACATTTCACAAGATGGATCGAAGCGGCCATTTTACCTGGTCAGTGTGTAAGCACTGAATGCAGGGCTGTAATGGAATACATCGTCGCGAACCACGGAATACCACGAAGTATAATAACTAATTAGGGTCCATGTTTCCGAAATGGGAAGTTTGGGAACTGTTTGGTGCGCTTGGAAATCAAGAAAATCCGTCTCAATCAATCTGACTGATAGAAAGAAACAATCGCACATTCGGAGAGCGGTTGGAGGCAAATGGAGTGAGCTGAGAAACGGTGTTATTATTGATTCGGCAGACTGCAGTATAAAATAATGAAAAATAAAATATTTAAAAAAATACGTCTGAGCTGACATATGGTCGTGTGCCATACCTTTCAGCTAATAAAGAAATTGGTTTATGGGAACGCCAACAGATGAATTCGTGTGAGTTAGCAGAAGCTTGTCAACTGGAATCTGTCAAGTACATCAGAAGCCGCCAGCTTGCAGTCAACTGTAGAGTTGCCAGATCGATGCATTGTGTTCAGACCTGTTTCCTAGGTTAAGTAGGGTGACCGGTGGAGTCCAGGTGCAACAGGAGCCGGATGTAGGAAGTTCTTGACAAAATGGATGGAACCGTATGTAATAGGGGAGCGTCGCGACCCAGTATATTTGATTAGGAATGAGAAACATCAGAATCGCTTTCACGTAGGAGAGCTAGGCAAATTGTGTAGCACCCCGACTAGAAGAGAGTGAATACCAGATGTGTTAATATCACCAAGGCTGGCATGTAGATCACCGATTGATCGAAGGGGGCTGGAGCGACTCTTACTGCAACTGAAACAATGTTTTCAGGTGGAAATGTAGTGAGGATGAATAACCACACCACAGTACACCTGAGTAGTCAAAGTGGACACAGGTATTCCGGTTTTTGGTGTGATCGGGAAGAATACAAAGAACACTGCAAAAATGGCGTATTCCAAACGGAAAGTTGACACTGGCAGCCGTGGAGTCCTGGGATTACTGTCATGTGCAAATGAGTGCTTTTGTGCATGGTAGTTTTAAAGCATACGTCAGCCACATCTATTTTCTGAACAAACGATCCCTGTGCCATCCGCATTTGTGACTCACAACAAAAGTATACCAAACAACTACTAGATCGCATACTAACGGAGTCAGCTTAAATTGGAAGCTTTCGTGATTCGATCATCCTGATAGAATGAAAGGAGCAACTAACCATATAATTACGAATCATGAATGTGGTAAGATAATTGGCTATCTATAAGAGTATGTTAGTATTCAAGGGTGCACAGTGCAGCCATCTCAGTCACTACCCCGTATATTCAACCACAACTTCTGAGACCTTTGCATTACACTGTTGTGACGATAGATAGCTGTCACACTGTGAAGTTGGCTATTGTCAAACATCCGTCAGGATATATGAACGGAAACACTGACACCTCTCCACATCCGTTCTCAATAATGCGACATTGTCTTTGTTTATAATTCCTTTATTGTCCATATGTATGTTTTCAACGGTCGTCCCCAGTTTCTCTTTTTCCTGGCGTTGAGAATGGCCTTTGATTTCCCCGCGCATGTGGTTCTTTTTGAGTAGCGCCACCTTACTCCTTAATGACGTCATGTATCACCCAATGGTACGAACTAACGGGACAAGCTATTCCTGGCAATTTATTAGGATATTCCTATAAACGGAGGGAGTAATCCATCGCAAAGTGGCAAGGGTGTTCAGAAACATCACGACGAAGGGCACTGAAGATAACCTACATGGGCTTCGCTGTTAACTTTTCCGCATACATGGTTTGGGAAAGATTCGTACCTTACGAAGTATGTCATTTACAACCTCTCGGGTTTGTGGTGCGAAATACCTCGAATATTGTTTCCATGGCCTTTTGGAAAGTAACACTTACTGACGGATTGTATTTAATAGAACTAAACCATTTTTCAAGCTCCATTACCGGGTTGTAGAAAGTGCGATGTATGTGTGGCATTTCTTAATCAAAACGATTTGAAGCTGCTGGTTTGGGTCCGGTTTTTTAGAAAGTCGCATTGTTAGACACTAGTTGAAAAAGTGATTTCACAGGCGATGGGTTGGAAAATTTGTAAAATCATCACATTTAAGTGCATCATATTCATGAAAACCGTCTGCGTCCGATCGCTTGTATCGGGTGGCATCGACGAGTAAGTAACGAGGAGGCTAGTGATTATCAAACGAGTTCTTTTGTTTAGTCTTTACATTTGCGCAGACTTAGACGGTTAGGTCATGTGTTAAGGATGCCTGCTAGTTGTCTGCCATATCGAGCACTCTTCGCCGACGCGTACGCCGACTGGTGTACTATGCGCGGTGGACGTTCACCAAGGGGTTGGCTACTGTAGGTTGGGTTTGCCTCCCAGGCTGGGGCTCTCGTGACTCACGGAGTCTATGACTGGAGATGTGAGGTGAGATAGCAGCTAATCGAGCTCAGTGGCGCGAATGTTGTAATTTTTGTTGTAAAATTTTGCTTGTAAAGAATTCATAAATAAAGAACCTTCGGAGTTTCACTCGCAGTGCTTCAGTCTGATCACGTAGTGTCCTAATCAGCTAATTGATTCGTTTATGTGCGTTTGTACCAGTTTTTCCTCGAAAAGATAACAAAGGAATCGGTCTATCAAAAAAGCTGGATCAACTCCAACTCGTATAAATAGATTTTGTTTACCCGGATAAGTGGGCTGGCTAGTTAATTATCACAAGACGCATCGCCAGGCTTTTAATTGGGGAAAGGTTTACCGTGTCAGGGTTAACGGCTGGAGTTCTCCTGACCAGCAGCCAGTCGCGGATAATAAGCGTTATCTCTATCAAAGCGTGGTACCACACAAACTCTGACGGTACTACGGAATGGCGCATGATACCTCGCCATAAAAGCGCCTCATTTGCTCCAATGGGAACGCGTGGGCTCCCGGATGATACGCTGTTTTTCTGACGTGTTGTTCGTTTGACGTGTGGCTCCAGCCAACCATGACCACATCCGGAGGAAGGTATGCGACTCACTGCCATGGTCACTGGATTAGACGGGTACAACGCAACGTGTACTCTTAATGGCTGCACTCCATTCGGAGGGTGTTCGAAGCGGTTTGGTCAGTGGCTAAAGGCAACAGGGGGCAAGTTTCGTGACGAATTTTTGGACATCGGCTTCCTGGATAGATTGATTCCATCTGAAATGCTTGCAAACCGAACCACTGATCACCGGCACCTGATGGACTGTGAAATGCGAGCTTTGTACCCCGGCCTCATGAGTTGGGTTCATTTTGAACCACAGGCTTCTGATGGGTCCTTCAAACCAATCATCTCCCTCAACCTAGACAATCGGGAGGTACCCTACTCTCACAACAACTGTGAACCTACAAACTTCTTCATGTTATGTATTTTACTCTTTGGCCGAGTTGTTGGTGACCGCTTATTTCCGTATAGCACAGTTTACTACGACAGAGCAATCCGTGTGTCTGATCTCCGTTTTCTAAATGTGTCTTAACCTGCTATTCCCCAATATTTTTTTCAGACACACCAGAAAATTAGTCCATTCTTTCCACTCAATGAAGCTGACATACAGAGTGACAATGCATCAAACACTGAGGTGATATCTTTGCCTGATCGACTTAAACTCCCTACTTGCCCCTTGAACAACATGTAAGTTTTCCACCCTCAACGATTGAAAACTTATGTAGAGATGTCAACAGACGGCTCCTATTTGTACCTTGGAGACCCTGTCTTGCTGAGCAACGACTGCAGGATTATAAAGCAACCCCTAGCATTAACTCTTCATCAGCTGCTTCACAATGCGCGTACAATGTGAGCTTCCCTAGAGATCTTGCATCTGTAGCTACATACCAAGTCGGAGTTGAAATTACCTTAAGCACATGTACGGGGGGGCTCCCATTATAAAAGCTGTCTTTTAATTGATGCAACATATGCTCCCAGAGGTCGAAAATGAATTTTCACCATCAATCCATTAGCTTTTTATACATCTTATAGCACACGAACTTCATAATATTGGCTGGAGACTTGAACGCTCAAGAATGCAGGCGAGCTGTTGTCTAGCGTGAATTGAGTGTTCAACAGACTTACCGAAATTGTTGAAAAGACAACGATGAGCAGTTTTGTGGTGACAAACGGGTTGTCCCTGGCAAGTACTGATCCTCATTTTCATAGGTGACAATGCTCTACTTAGCGACCTGCAACGCCAAGTCAGTAATGGACACAGAATGGAGGCATAGTCGTCGGCTATCAGTGACGCGGATGTTTTCAAGATTGCAAGTCAATCTGGAGCACACTTGTGTATTATGCCCATGCACTGATATTAGTCAAATTTCGGTGGCAGACCGCTTCAATGTCAAACCCAAATTGACGTATCTAACTTATCAGAGACACAAACACATTACTTATATAGTTTATTTTGAAGAGCAATATACACACCTTCGTTCAAGGGAAGGACTAACGGTGACACCAAAATAAAGCAACAGATATGTAAAAAGTGAACATGGAAAGCTGTCTTTCAAATGTGGGACGCTGCATAGCTAGCAACCCTGAACAACTGACAATTTTTCTCACAAGACTAGCAAGCGTTAATAGTTTAGTCATCAAATGAAGTTACTTGTGCGGTGTGTAACAAGCGGATTTTATAATAGGAAAAAACACGAAAAAATAATAAAAAAGAAAGTAAGATAGACGGTCAGTCTTACAAAATCAAAAGCTCTTCAGGGTACAGAAGTGCTATCACAAACAAAGGCTCATACATCGGGAAAGAAAAATGTCCTTCATAAGGAGACAACTGTCAGAGAGGTGGCAACAGTTAACGCCGGGTTCCCTGCATAAGTGTGTCGTAGGTTTTGAGGGAACCTAGTACAGTCAGTAGATATAAGTCCGTGACTGCGTAGGAGGGCAGTCCCAGTCGAAGAGTAACGTTAATAGAAGAAGGAAATATAATACCACGAAAAGAGATGATCACAGGTGAGTGAGAAACAGAGTTCACATCACAGCCCAAAGTATGGAGGACCGATTGAATAGCGGCATTATGAGAGTCGGTCCCGTACTTCGCAATCTTGTCTGTCCAGGCAAATTGGCTTCGGTAATCATCCACTATACTGACTTCAAGCGCCACAACAATGCCGTCACGAACCACGATCACATCGGGTTTGATGAACGAGCTCGCCGTTGGTATTCGCAACTCCTCGAAGACTGTATATCCCAGGTTGCGCAGTCGTTTCGCCAGGTCTTAGGCCACACAGTTCTGTCAAGCACAACGCACGTCATGGGTGATCCAGCATGATTGCAAAATATGAGCAAGGAGTTCCGGTTGACCACAGCTGCCACGGCAGAGAACTGAGTCGTCACTTCGGCCACCTCTTAAATTTCGAACTTTGGTTCGCAAGAGACTATATCTGAACTGGATGGCACGGATTAGAAATCTGCTGAAGATGCGATCTGGATTAAACAGCCAACGATTCGAGAGTGTGACACTTCCTCAAGACCATGGCCATCAAGCGAATGATAGAGTTTATCCATCCACACCGTGTGGGCTTCCTCCTTGTTCGTCACCACTACACCTTGAACGCGTACCGGGACGTTCACCTCCCTCAAAATAGGGCCAAACGAATTAGCTTTGACCACATTCCGTAGAAATGGACATTGACTGGAGAGAAGTCTCTCAACTCGAGATTTTCGCAAGATTGGAATAGTGGTAGACAAACTTGGGATGCCCAAACGAATTGGGGTATGGATGTAGCTGCTTGGTGTGCCTTTCGGAAGGCGGGGCCACTGCCAAACAAACTGGCGAATTGTGCAGTCCATAGTTTTAAACATGTTACGGTGGACTCGGCTCAACACTGAGTGATTCGTCTTCGAGATCAGATGCTGTCTCAGGAGTTCAGGGCGTTGTTTTGGGTTCAAGGGTGCTTTGATGGTTTCTTCCAGCATCGGACGAAGTTGCAGACGGTGATTAGTGAATGCTTCACCTTTTTAGATGAATGGGATACCCAGGTAGGTCACCGTGTCGGAGGCGCTTAGTGAGTAGATAATTTCCGGGCTGAAGTGAATAGACTCATCGGAGATGGCAGTTACATTGTGTTTATGGTCACCACGGATGACCATGAGTTTAGTCTTGTGTGTGTTGATCTTCAGTCCGGATAGTTTCAGGGCACCAGCGGCGGCTGCAAGCTTCTCAGAGAGACGCGAAAGATTCTCAGCTAGAAGGAGCACATTGTCGGCGTAGGCAAAACCACTAACCAGTGTGTCGTGGAACTGATAGTCAAGCTCCGATCGAGATAGTACCAGCACCTCATCCATTGTCATGATGAATAGAAGCGGAGACAGTGAGTCATCCTGGCGAACACCACGCTGTGATCTGATAACAGAGCTATTGAGCGTGGCGGAAGCATTCCTGTAGGAGTCGGTAATGTAATGCGATGGAGGTGGAGGAGAACCGCAAGCTCGGGCCGATCTGATAATCGAATTTTGTGGGATAGAATCGAACGCTTTGGACACGTCGATAAAAGCCGCACACAGACTTGAGG
Source organism: Paragonimus skrjabini miyazakii (assembly GCA_014338405.1). Classification (NCBI taxonomy): domain Eukaryota; kingdom Metazoa; phylum Platyhelminthes; class Trematoda; order Plagiorchiida; family Troglotrematidae; genus Paragonimus; species Paragonimus skrjabini miyazakii. Next base: position 30,638 of record JTDE01006436.1, read on the forward strand.
ACGTGGTACATGAGTTCCGAAGCAGCACATATAGCACGGATGTCGCCTCGAGGCAACCGTCACGGTTTAGGAATGCAAACTGAAGAGTGGACAATAGTAACCGCGTATTCCAACGATCGGCCAATATCTTGTGGGAACAACGTATCAACGTTGAAGGTACGGCGATAGGTCTTAGCTCGGTGATGGGATGAAGCATTGTTCACTTTGGGTACAAGTGCGATACGAGAGCGGCATAAGTCGGTTGAATAACCTTCGGTTAGCTGGAAAAACTTGAAGTAATCGGCCAAGGCATCAGCTTTCATGCGCTCAAAATGTTTAGGAAGCAAGTTTTCCAAACCTGGAACAGTGTTTTCCACGTTCTTCAAGGTGCGCGATACCTCTCCAGTGATCGGGTCGACCAGAGACCAGTCCGGAGGCAGAATCGTGCGAGATGGTCGCTCGTTAACGTGCGGATGAGCTGATAAAACCTCGGACCGGTATTCGTTGAAACTATTCGGGAGGCCGCGGTCCATTTTGTGGGCAGCTCTCCAGTTTCCGAAAAAAAAACTGAAAAAGCAGCATCTTTCTTTCGCTGGTGGTACAGCATTTAAATCGCTGCTTAGTTATCTCTCCTTATCTGCTTCCTGGTCGTTAACGTTAACATGACCACGTCGTCGAGTGACCATTCGCCAGATGTGCGGGAAAGCTAGTGAGGTGTGCATGTTCAGCAGCGATTTAGCTTGTACCATTGTGAAAATGTCTGCCTGGAGACCACGCGCAATAGCCAGTGATTAATCGCTGTGTAGAAAGGCCACGCTATTGGACTCTAGTTGGGTGATCACTGTTTGGATGGAACAGGTAAACCGATCGAAATGATCAGAAGCTTGGGACCCAATATCCGATGTCGTGTTAGTCTGCGATATGGTGGTTGTATCAGCGACGGGGACAGTATTCCTCTGCCGATTCGGAGCATACAGACGCGTCCGAATGCTCTCCAAAGTACGACCCGGGAAATGTAACAAGAGCCGATGATGAACTTTGCGTCCAGTAGGGCACGACGGAGCCAGTGCTTTGGCACATCTGATAAGAGAAGCCGATTCTTGCTGAGACCAGTTGGATCCGGCAATTTTTGTGAATGAGTTTATCACGGTTGCGTTCGACGGGATGTGCATGCCTTCTGTATTGAATACGACCAATTTCGGTGGGAAACCTGCGGTCACAGTTGGCGCAGTCAAAGACTGTGACAGGCTGGGTGTCCACTTCATGCTCTGGATTATTCCTGCGTCAATGCATACGAGTATATACCGATAAGCCAGCGTTCGATTTGCAAATCTGGCCACATTTTGAACGGGTGTACTTCGCTTGCCTATCCTGTGTACTGGTAGGTGTCTGCACGGAGGTACTGTAGGTAATATCATTATCTTGATTGAATGTAGCCAGTACGTTAAAACCAGGTTGAGTAGTTGGCCCTATCTAGAGTTGCTGAACTCTCAGTCAGTCAAGGTTTGCACCAAGACCGCTCAGTCGACACCACGAGGAGGTGGTTCAACGCGCCGAATACTGCTACTGCTATCACTACCAGACCATGTTTGTCCCAGTTTATTATCCAGTCCATCGAACGATAATGAGGACCTTTGGGCTCTTGCCGATGTTTTGATGCATAGGTGTGATACTGCCTCGTATGTTACTACTGATCAATCAACCGATAATCGTCCAACAGCGAGTATGCTTCAGTTCACAAACCTACTCGCTCGGATTCCGGAAGCAACTAAGAGAGGACCGCGAGGTCCGGTGGACACAATGAGTCAAGGAGATGGAGCAAGCTGCTGCTGCCGGAAAATCTCGAAACCTTTCCACCTCTTTTGATCAACGGGTAGCAAAACGCCAGGTGCGACTGATGTAATCTGCGAAACCAGTGGTGAGTCAATCAGTAACATCCAGAGACGCCTAGGCCGATTGGATGAACATTTCCAACAGCCGAGCCGTTGACCATACCTCTAGGCTCCGTTTGTGCTCTTCGGTCTATTGATTCTTTCCCGTTCTCAGAAACAGAGGTTCCTCTTGAGATCAAGTTCCTGAAACGTCACAAGACAACCGGCACAGACAGCCCCATCTTGACTTTTTATATGTGGAGACTCAGCCTCAGTCAAAGAGATTCCAGAAACGTTGGATCAATGAGGTAGTCCTAGGTGAATGGGGTTTGGCTAACATCAACCACATTTTCAAAAAGGTCTCACGCACTTCGTGTGCAAATCATAGAGGGATTAGTCTGATTCCTAAAGCAGCGAAGGTAACTGCGGCCATTGTAATTTGCATACTAAGCGAAACGCGCGAACAGCATATTCATAGGGTGAAAGCCGTTTTTTTCCACCCTGACCGTGGCTGCGTTAGTCGCGTCTTCACACTCTGCAAGACACTTGAACTTCACCATTCATATAGAACGTCAACAATTGTTTTTGTAGACATCACAGGGGTTTTTGATTCTGGGTCTGTATACTGAGGAATGGTGTGGCCGGAAAATACGTAAACATCATGAAAGCAATTTATTTGTCACACTTCAGACCGGATGAAGACTTATGGCAGTGTATCTCCGACCTTCATCATATTAAGTGGGATGAGACAAGGTTGTTCAGCTTCCTAGTAAACTGCACAGTAGGTGAGATCCTGGAGTGTGCCTTGTCAGACTGTAAACATGATGGTATAACTCCATCCGGGCACTTGACTTCAAAATCTAGAATATGCAGACGACTTCGCACTAAGTTATAGGGATTCACGGGGAACCCTGAAGGTTTTGGACAAATTAACTGTTACAGTTTGCCAGTTTAATATGATCTTTGAGCCACACAAATGTGAAGATTCATCGATATAACGTTTTTTATTTGCTTCCTCTTGTTTTTCCGTTTTTTTCACTGTACACAACCCCCAATTTTTCTTCTCATTTGTAGTGGCATATTAACCACCTCTATCGTGTTAAATGTACAACGGTTTGTTTTGTATCGTCTGTTCAGTATAGCCTAACTGAATGCAAACAGAGGAGAGGCTGTATCATTAAACAACATGAAAACACAAAATGATTGCCTTATGGAACGATGTACTACCACCATGCTGAACAGAGGAAAATTGCTGAAGCAGACCAATCACTTCTATTGGAGTTGCACAAACGGTTTTGATAAACTGATGCATTCATCAAATTCTTTGTATTAAGAGGATTTGTTGTAATTTTTGGTCAATAAGATGAAACGATGAACTGTTACTATTCCGCCATATATACAATCAACGGCAAAATTTTAAGGTTATAAGGCGATATATTCATTCACTTAATACCCAGGGTGCTCATTTTCGAAATTACTACACAGGTGTTCGTAGGTAACCAGCCATTTGTGAATTATTTTTGTCATTCATCTCAACTCAGTGGAGTCCACAGATCAGTACAGGTGTTAGGAGCACTGATGGGTCCTATCAACCACGAAACTTGTTATGTGTTTTAGGTAAATTTACTTTCAGTTTCGATAAGCTATCGAGGAAAATCGAACAAGTAACCATGGGAAATATATACTTTCATTTCGGAAGGTTTTCTTCCGGAAGTGGAGGGCATGAAAGACTCATCATCACTCTTGGCAACATCTGTACAAGGATTTGACACATTCTTGTAAAAAGAGTCGAGATTATGCGAGTTCAGATTACACTAATCCCGTCTTGAGGTAACTTTCAACTCAACTATGGAACTATATGGCTAGATACATTTGAATACAAGCTAAGAAATCATATTCAAAATGTCTACACTCAGGTAGAGATTGAGGCCACAGGCCAATCAGTCTAACACATGCGACCGTTGAGAACGCTGAACGTATTTATAAGGCATCGTCTTGTTGGAAATGACTATCGTTGACAAGTTTACTACAAGCAAAGAGTGCGCGCATCAACTCCTCTTTAAGCCCATGTTGGCACCACCTCCGTGCATTACAGATGTTCAGATTATACTTCTTTCCGTAATTAAGTATCCCAAATTTTCATTGAGGTGCCTAGGAGATATAAGACACTGTCCACCCTAAAATAGATTGCAGTTTTCGTAACCGATGGTAACTGACCAAATCATCTTTCGACAATCAAACCAAGAGCAGTATTTCAACATTCCTGAAATGTTTTTTTGTGTGAACATCTGATACAATCATGGATTTTATTGTAGGCAAATTCGTTACTGTCGTAAACCCCACCTGGCGAACTCTCTCAAATAGAGTTGGTATTCATCCTCTTTCACTGATACCCAC
>JTDE01006438.1:8030-18547 GCA_014338405.1 Paragonimus skrjabini miyazakii
TGCAATCCCTTCTCAAACCTACGCTCATGCCCTTCTACTTCTTTTTTCACAAAACCCTACAAGGCAGCAGCCTTTAGTCGCTTATATGCAGGCTGTTTGAGTGCATTTAAGGAACGATGTGGTCTGCTCGTGATGCTAATCTTTACATTTCCGATCTTAAGGAGACCTAGCCTTGAGCAGACTTCCATGAATGTGAAGAGGACTTCCATGGGTTTTCCAGATTTCGTACTGAATCCACACCAGAAAGATTCGGGGACTCTGCAGTTTTATTTAACCAATCTCTTAGCACCCACAAACATCAAACGATTTCAAACCTCCGATAAGTGTGCTTATCTATAGTTACGGCCAACAGGGAGCGACCGAGACAAACTCCTATTGAGGGACGTCCGCCGTTTATACTTATGCAACACATATAAGATTAGCTCTGTTCACACATGGCAACATTACCTCAGAAAGCTTCAGAGTTTTTTCTATCTACTTGTTGTGGATGATTTCAATGCACCCAAAACAACCCGGTTATGAATGTCGGCTTGGACAATCAGAACGTTCTTCAAGCTTTCTTGTACATGTTGAGGCGGTGGTGCGCATGGATTCAAAATTTTGGTAGTTCCCATTTACTACCGCACGATAAAGGCACAGGCAATTCGGAAGATGTAAACACATTCCATATTGTCTAAAATGGGTGTAAATGATAAAGCTGTGAGCATACCAAACTCAGATAACATAGGTTCCACTGAACGCCGGTGTAATCAACAAGCCTCTTTTGTAATTTACTCGTCAATCGAGAGACGATAAGCTTTCAGGTCCGTCTTTGAGACCTTCGGCTGCAGAACCTCATCTGAATTATAATCAGTTGCCGAGGCAATTATGGCCTACCTTCGGGTGGTTTACAATTTTGCCCCGTGAAACAGATATCCTTTGCTATTTTTGAGAAACAATTGGTAACCCATCTTCACTCGGAAGATCTGTCATTCAAAATTAGTCCAGATAACATTCGCTCCAAGATGATCAAAGCGGTAGCTGTCAGCCTGGCAGAAGACTTTGAGAAACCGTTCAGACAGATACTCTGGAATAGAATTTCTTCTAATGCATGGAGAGAAACCGTAGTCGGGTCCACTTCCTGCTAGGTTTCAGCCTTATAGCTTCACTGGCAACCAATGCGAAACCACGAAGCGTCTATTTCAAGTTGCCGTTTTTGATTATCTTTTCTCTAGCCACCAAGGCTTCTGAACTGGATTGTCATGTGTAACAGATACACTTATCTGCATCATTGGCTTGCCGGAGACTGTAGTCATTTGGCTGATTTCGGAGGCTTTTTTCGAGCATGCCAAACTTCTTGCGGCGATCCTCATAGTCCCGTTATACAGAATCGGGAAGCTGGGCATCCAATGGGGGTTTTTCATTCGATTTTCTTTTTTCTTGATTATGCAGTCCTTAGAGTTGGAAGCCGTATTAGGCCAGTCACTTCCCGCTAGAATTTCTACCTTAGTAACTTCAGCGCCAATTATCGATCTTTTGTTGTTTCCAATTTAAATCAACGAGCTTCTTGACAATGGTTCTAGTTCCTCCTAGTGCTGTTGGTCTGAATATTCGTAAGTTCAAGGATCTTAGTATACTACGGATTGACCCTGATGTAATTAGGTGCTGAGCAGACGATTGAAGTCTTCCCTTCAGTTTCAGTAATTTCGCATACATTCCACCCCCCGGATGGTACGACATCCTCCCTACAGAATGGATAAACCTTTTAAAGCCTTACGTGAGACCGCTGTGTAATCGTGCTACGCTTACCGTTTTTACTGCCCCGAAGAAGGACGTTATAGATATCCCGCATGTTTACGGTACAGGTACCAAATTTGTCAGTGGCCTGTGGCATGTGACATGAGTTTTGAGTCACAGTTGTCTATCTTCATCTGACTGAATCTTGTTACCGCAGTGACTTAGTTTTTACACACATCCTTTCTTTGTTGATCTTGTAAGGCAGTTCTTTATCTTTGTAATGGATGAACTGATAAACACTTGACCCACGTCCACCAGCAGTTTTGAACATCGTGCTTTCCCGACAAGCACCGAGCTAAAAGAACACGGTAGGTTTCGAAAATAGATCATATTCTTCGGAGGGGTGAAAAGTAGTTAATTTTATTCTACTCTATGACCGCCGGCAACAACTAGGGAAAGAAAGGATGACGTGTATGATTGCACTCAATAGCACGCCATGCGAAAGGGGTACGTTTCCAGTATTTCAAGTAAAACTGTCGAGGGTACAAGCGGAACGTCCTTGGGAAACATTAAAATGGATGAGTCGGTAAGAAAAGGTAAGCACCCACTGTGTTTAGCTGGTTGAACGGCTGAAGAAAAAAGTTTAGATTTCTCAACAGTCTTTCTGCAGCAGGGGTAAATGGCAGCATTCACACACAACAGACAGGCAGAAAGATATGGTAGTAGCCAGGATAATTACAGAAACTGCGCGATCGTTGATCACAAAATCTTGATGGTTGACAATAGTGGATGATATCGTGATAAAAGGCTCTGCAAGCTCTGTCCTTGGACATTCCTCAGACAGAAGTTTCTTTCCTACGGGATACTCAACCAGTGGGTCGGCCGCCCTTCTGGGTTTATTAGTTGCTGTCGCTCGAATTGTTCTATGACGATAATGGAGTCTCGGTTACTAAAAGCGTTGTTGGGTTCCTAATTTTATTCTGTTCTTGATGCAAACTGTAATCCACGCAGGTGGTGTTACACCCTGCAGTAAACCAATTTTTTCAAGAAGATCAGATGCCGCCTAGACATCTAAGTTGATAAACCAACTGGACTTGAATGGTCTGAACTTCCAGCGTTGTACTTGTTAATCGGCTTCAAAATCCATGACATAATCACTGGCTTTTAAGGAACACTGATCTTAAATTTGTCCCGTCAAGCAAATTGGAGAACTTGTCGTGCCAAAAAGACTCTAGTGGCTTCCAAGATATACTCGCGCAAACTTCTCGCGGTTTCAACGCCTACTCAATCTGATTTTCAAAAACACCTGATTCAATGATGGCAACCACACAAGCATACCTACACTGGGACTCTGCTATGAAAGAGGAACACTTGAAACCAAATCTTTCACGCCCGGAAAGAAGTAAAACGGAGGATTTGACGAATTTCACTGATCAACGTGTCGTCATACATGAGGCGCCAGATTCGTCCACTCCGAAGTCGCATTCGAGCGTTGACCTCTTATAGTGTTAGGTTATTGCAGATGAAATCCTATCGACGGATGTCATCATTACTAGAGTAACTTGAAGTAACTTGGAAGATTAACATTCCTAGGCCCAACCTTGAAATTGATGGTCAGTGTTTGCTCATGCAGTCAGCATGTTGAATGAGTTTTTGAAAAAACGTGCCGTCGCTCACTCCTGTTGAGTTGACTTCAACATGGTTGTAGGTAAACCCCGATCCACTTGCGGTAGTTATCTATCAACGGGTCATGACAGGTGTCAATCGGGTTGCAAGACTTTAAGCATTCGTACTCAGCCATGGTGACTGGATTTGCATCCACAACAACACTCTGAGCTCAACGAGTAGGCTCCAGGAGCTGAGATCGTTTCAGGAGGACATGATATTTGAACCTATGGCACATATAAAGACATGGTGTAACCAGATATTGGGGGTGCAGTAGTTAACGGAGCGACCATGAATGCTTCGAAAAGGAGCAGTACTAGTAAGCCGAGAGGTGGGGTAGCTCTGTATGTGTCTGACAACACGGGCCGCGTGGAATCGGACTACCTGCCATTTCGTCCAGTACGCAAAGATATTACTGTGCCTAACGGTATTTGTTCACAAAAACTCTTACCTTAGCCTTTAAACATTGCTCCTACGCAAATGGTCCAGTATGTCGTAATCCGGCGGAAGGTGGCAACCCAACCGCTGCCTTACGAAGAGCCGCCGACCTGGTCGTAGGAAGTGTTCTAACGCTAGGCGATTTTGAGCACTTTGAATTTGAGCTTAAAACACCGAGAGTGCACTCGAGTCCGGGCTCTTCTGCAACGTCATTCTTTCACAAAGCTATCAATTTACTGTTATTCGAACGTGTAGTATGTCTCAGCAGGTGGCACTAGACTTTGCACTATCCAAATTGGATTTAATCCCCCCTAACTAGTTCGGTGTGGTGAAGATCCCCAATTACTAAATGCCCACAGGTTGCAGTGATCGCGCCGCCATTTTGTTCCTGTTTGTTCGTAACCCTTCCGAGATGGATGCTGATCCTCCAATATCAGCAGCTGTTTTATCGAAAATCACATAATTATGAACAACAAGTTCATAACGACATTTCGGAACCTGCCGTTTTAATCATCCGTATAATTAAGTTTGCAATACATTAAGATCACTTTTAACGCGGCAAACAGCTTATTCGTTCCATTAAGGAATATTAGGGGTAATAATCTACCCCATGTTACTCGCGGATATGATAAGAACATATTTGCAGCAAGCGTTGTGCTTGTATGCAATTGAATCTCGGAGGCACACAATTAACACAAATATATGATAATCGCAATCTTCCACAATATCTCAGCTGACACAGTAAACCAAGTGGTTTACAAACAGTTATTCAAAAATGCTTCGTTGAGACCAGTTATCTACTAGTAACAGATTCTGACGTGAGAAAACAACTAGCATGCAGCTGAAAGCATGGCTGATAATCTGATAAAATATTTTCAGAAAACGTCGCTGAGGCAAACGCATTGGTCCATTCCAGTTCCCTGGCGACCAAGAGGCATTCCGCTCTCATGGATATGGAACTTACTGCTTCCACTCTTTTTTTAACCTCAAGAAGTTCAATCCAAAAAGTCACAGAGTAAAAAAGCGTATCGCCAGAACTGTTAAAAAATTGTGCAGACAGCCTAGCCTCGGTTACAGCTGGCATGCCTCAAAAGTCATTTGATAAAGGCAGACAACTCGCTGACTTGAAGCAACGTGAAGTAATGATTTTCCACAACAGCGCTAAGCATAAAGTAGCATTCAATTAAAAACCCATTTACCTTCTTATTGCTTGTTGAAAGATTATCGAAAACGGCGCAAACAACGCCATCTAATTTTCCTTCACGCACGCAGTATGTAAATGTGTTGGTCCACGAACTGAGAAAACCCGTTCCCATCGTTTGCGTTCCCTGTTTTTCCAATAACCCGATACGTGTTCTAACTACCTCCTCCACCCCGTTTCGTTTATTGAATTAACGTATCATTGAATGTCCGCGGAGAGAGTAGCCATTCTTGTCCTGGCCTACTGGCGTGACGGTTCACCTTTGACCTTGCTGGTCCTGCTGAGAAACTATTGATTTTGCTGGACGAGACTATCATCGCGAACGACTGAGGTTTGCTTTTCGTAATTGTTGATGCCTTTCTTTAATAGTACCGTAGAAATTGTTGGATAAAATCTTGTTTTTAATCTGCGGATCCATTTTTGGGCTACGCATAACTCAGTAATCACACTCGGATCATCACATAGGGAGCGCTCCGAAATAGCAGGATTAAAAGCGAGGTGATTCATGCATTACAAACACGATTGGTTGTCTACTGTCAGCGGGCTATAACGGTTGGTTCCAGAGATTAGGTGAACAGCATTCTGCTGGATTTCCCGAAAGGCCTCGACAGAATTGAAAATAGCATAAAGATTTCCAAATTATCATAGGATTGTATTAGAGAGGATATTGGAGTTGTTGAAATTCGTCTTGTACGTTTGTCGTCTTTTTGGTTTGATGGAAAACGATGACTGCGCTAAAACATGTTTGGTTTGTTTGTGGAAAGCCGATCCAAAATGTTCTTTTATTTATTTTTACCGTGTTCAGTAGACAATCATGAAGAATTTTTTCCCTTAAATACACAAAATGTTCGCGTTGTTTTTTCTGTAACTATCATTGTTAATCTGTTAGAACTTCCCTCCTAGTTTTGTTTAACACGTTTTCATCCTCATATACACCTAACGGTTTTGATGAGATTAATTTCCGTTGACTCATGGCTACTTATGTACTCGTGTTTAGTTACTCCCTTACGTAAGCTTTTGTTGGACAATCTGTGTATCCAGTTGATTCACACCCAATGTGAGATAGTACCTTTAATGTTATTTTACTAAAGAATACCGTATAAATTTCATCTCTTTCAATCGCCCTTTCTGATGTCTTTTGAACTTAGAAGATAGTTTCGTCAATCCAGCCAAATGAGCGTTACTGAAATTTTCCAGCACGCATTACTGAGTAATAATGTTAATGGTAGATTTATCAACGTACCTGTGAGAACCACACTCAGATAAGCGTGATCAGTGTACACATTGTAACGTGAAACGCATACCGCACACATAATTGTTAATTGTACAATACACTAATTATGAAATTAAGGTAACAAGGCAGAACTAATAAAGGAGGAAAATTCCAGTTCATAAAAAAGCATTTGGCTCACTTGCTTCTAAAATGATAGTTTTCACCCTTTTCAATGTTCCATGAAAAAAATGTTGAGTAGTTACATCAATTCTCCCTTCACAAGGTTAACATCAGCCTTATGAGCAAGGCCATGCCAGAAAAAGGATTTCTGAAGATGGAGAAAATGAACAGTCAAAGAATTTCGCCATTATTCGATGAAGGAAGATAGGAGGGCCCAAATTTTTGTGGAGAAATGGACGATCTTCTGGACTGGACTTCGTTATCTCCTGTAAATGGACGGAATTTCACAGACCTCACGAATTGTCCAACCAGCACAAGATTTCGGTTGTCCGAACGTTAGGGAATGATGTCCAGCGTCAGAATTCATCGTGGAATCAAGAATGAAAAGCAAAATGACGTGATAAACGGGAGAACGTAAAATGATCATGTGAGGTATAATGAATAGTGGAATATGATATTTTCTGACCAAACCTTTTATATAAAATTTATAATTTTGTGTTAAAGAAGTATATATCTCTAGCAAATAACTGTTATCGCATAACGCGAATAAAGATCGATTCACAGCTTTTTCTAGTGTATGACTGCAGCTGAATTCCGATGTCGATTCGGCATACACGGCCGTTGCGTAGAACGGAAGGAATGTTCGGCAACACGGAAAGAATGCTCGATGGTCTATTCATTATCACCATTATCATAACAGCCATGAGCCTGACCCGAAGGTACTGTGGCTCGGGTCGCCGCTTGCCTCGAAAATGACGTGCAATATCCTAGAAGAAAACACTACTAAGAAGGTTGAACATTATTAAAAGAAGACTAAGAAGAAGAAGCGGGAATAGTATGGATACAGGTACGCCATTGACTGCGACACATCGCCATCTCGGATAGCGTCTCCAACCAGCGATTTGAGTGATCACGAGGACCCCATCCAGGCAGGCAACACCCACCCGCTTTGTTCAATGGAGCAGTCAAGGTCTTCATGTTTTGTGACAACGTTGTTGCTCGACAACCACGCGGTTTTACCCAACTGTTGGTGGCCCCAGCATATAATGCCCGGTACGGTAAACGATTAGATGACATACGGAGTACGTGACCCAACCATCGCAAGCTGTGTATCGTGATTAACTGACTGATTGATCGCGCATCCCAAGCGTTCCGGAATACGCGCCGGCGAACTGCCATATCGCTCATGCGATCAGTCCACTGAATATGGACCAATTGGCAGAGACAACGATGGTCAAACACAGCAAGCCTGTTGATCTCTTCATTGCGAACAAATCACGTTTCCGAACCATAAAGCAAAATGGAACGAACACAGGCATTATATACCCTTCTCTTCAGCGACAACTGGACGTCTTTCCGACGCCAGAGATGACGCAGTTTGGCAATGGCAATTCGTGCCTTCAAAATCCTCGCTGATATCTCATCAGCAATATTACAGGCTGACGAGATAGTGCTACCCAAGTATGTGAAACTGTCCACAGTCTCAAGCGGATAACCTGCAAGGAAGAAAGTAGGAGTTGAAGTGCCCCAGTCTTGAAACAACACGTTGCACTCTGAAGTTGCAAAGCGCATTCCATACAAACCAGCTCGGTTGCTCAACCTGTCCAGCATGATCTGCATGTTTTCTGCAGAGGCGCTAAGCAACACAATGTCGTCCGCATACTCCAGGTCGGTCAATCTATCGCCAGGAAGACGTTCAACATCAAGTTCACTGGACTTTTCAAGCGCACCCTCCAGAATGTCGTCTATGACCAAATTGAACAGGATGGGGGAAATTGGACACCCTTGACGAACACCACTAGAAGTGGTGAACGCCCGAGACAGTTGTCCACAAACTCTCACCCTGCTTGCAGAGTGAGCATACAGTGATCTCAATAGATTCACGAATTTCTCTGGTACTCCCTTGCGGAGAAGGCAGCTCCAGAGAACGTTACGAGCAACTGATTCAAAAGCAGTCATTAGGTCCAAAGTGACCACGACTGTCGGCTGTCTGTAATAGTGCCGGTGTCGCACTGTCGCAAGGTAAAAATATGATCAACGCACTCCCGACCGGACCGGAATCCTGCCTGTTGTCTGCGTATATGGCTTTCTCTGGGCTTATTGAGCCGACGTAAAGTGAGGCCAGGGAGTAACCTGGACGCAATAGACACTAAACTGATACCTCTGTGGTTGCCACATTGACTTCGGGCCCTCTTATTGAAAACGGGAATGACTGTTGAAAGGCACAAATCACGAGATACCTCTTCAATCTTCCAAATCCCCTGGAGGAGTCGCGTCAGTTCTGATATCAACCTCTTGCCACTATCTATGAAAAGAGTAGGAGGGAGGAGGTCTGGACCAGGAGCCTTATTATGCTTCGATAAATTAAGTTCAAGGGACCACCTCTGCTTCCGACGAAGGACCATCATGAGTGCAATAACTGACTATCCGGGTACCGTCGTCCACATGATCTGGTTGAGGTCAGCTGAACTGCTCCTCAGAATGCTCAGCCCACCTGTGAAATCGGCGCGATTGACTGGTGATAAGTGAAATATCTTTTTCACATTTGGTTTCACTTACACTGACTCGACGGCCAGTGCAACCACTGATCAAGGAAAAAAGCCTTCTGCTATTCCCAGATAAAAAGGCTTTTTCCATTTCTTTCGATTGTTCGACCAAGTAATGCTCACGATCTCTGCGCAAGTTTATAGTCAGCTTGCGTTTAAGTTCTCGACGGTCGTCATCATATTCCGAACCGGGTGGGATCGAGCGATGCTTGTTTATGAGGTTGATCGACGTGACGGGAATCTAGTTCTGTCGAAACTGACTAGCTCCTGCGGAATATGCCTGTTCACAGCATGCTTTCATAACCGCGGCGATTTGTTCCCAGTGTTCATTAGGATCCTTCATCTCACTCGAACTGGGCAACTTGTTCACCAACGCCTTTTGGTAAGCGTTCTTCACATCCTCATCGCTCGAATGCCAGTTAAGCACCTTGCATTTACGAGCACAGATCCTCTTGGCAAATGACAAAGCGAAGCGAGCACGCGCAACAGCATGGTGCGAGTTCATGTGGTTACACCAAAAAGCACAACAGTCTTTAACAGTGTGGCGCCACCTGTAACTATCTGCTACATGATCCAACTGTGTCCACGGCTGAGAAGCACACGGAGGTCTCCAAGTAACACAGTGCTTCTTCCTATGTTGGAACGTGGTGTTCGAAATATACAGACCGTGGGATGCGCACAGCTGTAGCAGTCTTTCGCCATTATCAGTGCGTTGTGCCCGGACACCAATATACCCCCAAACCGGAGAAAGACGACCTAGCTGAGCATTAAAATCGCCCGCTAGTATGATGATGTCTGAGTGTTTAGTGTACCTCAGTAGGTCAACAAGGGCTTCATAGAACGCCTCTTTAGTAGCATCCGAACAGCTTTCCGTCGGAGCGTACGACGATATAATGAATACCCAACGTCTTCCTGATTTGAGTCGACGGACTTTTATCGATGTATTGAGTCTGACAGCGCACAAGCGACTGTTCACTGGGATCCAATCGAGCAAACACTGCTCTGCTCTGGGACTCAGTGCGATCCTCACTCCAGCTTGATCACGAGATTCAGCTTCAGCGTCACCAGAAACCCTGAGAGAGAAGCGATTTGATCGAAAGTTAACTAGAAGTGAGCTCAAGTGGATAACCGTGCTAGAATCGTAGACTCGCGTCTCCGAGACACAGCACACATCAATACCCAGCTTTGAGAGAGTACGTGCCAGAGCAGCTTGCTGACCGACTTGTCGGGGAGTGCGGACATTGAAGGCGCTAATGTTAACCAGTTGTCTTGGCCTCAGAAAACAATTATCACCCGAAGGCATATGAAAGGCAGAAGGAATAAGGAGTAAAACAGTAGGAGAAAGTCGAAATCGGTTAGTAACGTCACTGTCGAGAGAACGATAACTTCTGATACTTTTCGGTCGTTTATGCTGCGGAAGGAGGTTGACCTGAGGGACCCCACCCCGAGTCTCTGACTCAAAAGTCTGACCTGCGAGACAACAGGATATAGGATGTTCTTGGGGTACCCCACCCGGAGCCGATGACTCAAGAGTCTGACTCCCTTAGCAGTGAGGGAT
>JTDE01006439.1:10802-31439 GCA_014338405.1 Paragonimus skrjabini miyazakii
TAAAGAACACAACCACCAGAAAGAGTCGTTCATCCAGTATAGAGTGTTTAACACCTGTAGATAAAGTTTCTGGGAGCAAAGTTAAACAAGCCTGGACCAGGAGACACATGCTGTTTCCCAAACTACTGGCATGACTGGATCTCAGCTCAAGGGCACTGACAAAAGGTCGAATACATTCCATCTTCCATCTACGACTGAGTTTACAGCAGTATATACAGGGTTTTCCTTCATATCGCCATCTATGTGTACATTGTTTACGCTGAGTGAGAAACGAAGTACTCAGCTGGCTAAGTTGAAAGTGAACAGCGAATTGCTGAGTAAGAGGCTAGGAGAACAAGTACAAGGTGACTGTCTTAAGAAGGAAGAATTTCTCAATGTGTGATATTGCTGGACCGCACTTGAGAGACGGCAAACAACGAGCCGTTGCAGTGAGACATCATCTGTCAACTATATTCCGTATGAGAGGATTGTCAGAGGATATCGGAATAGGGAAGTTAATACGAGTGGGGAAATGAAATCAGTTGGCCAACGTTTGAGGGGAAACAAGACCCGTCGTTTAGGAACTTGCACACTCTGCCCGTCGGGCTCAACTTTTCGCGAGATAACTGAACATAAAGACAGTCAAATAACAGACGCGCTCAGTCCCGCTTCTTCGAAGGGCGTCCGTCCGCTGCACAAGTCGAAGACACGGGATACTGGTCGTTACCTCCAGTTAGCTTTATTTTCCTGTTACGAACGAGTCGTGTGTGAGTAAACAGGTTCTTCCCCCGTCCATTGGATTCTCCAGTACAGCATCACAAACGTGCAATCCGTCGCCGGCGAAAAATGAAATCCGTCTTCGGGTATAGATCCCGAGGGTTCTCAATCTTAATATAGAAGATCCAACTAGTTGGTGCCCCAGCGCTTGAAAGCCGATTACACAAACGCCTGCAAAATCAACGACAAATGCGGCGAATTAATAGCCAAGACCGGTGGTTACGACGTGACTGCCATCATGGAATCTTGGCTCAGAATGATTGCACAGTATGACGGGCTGTATGCAGAAGGATATGAAAACTACAGACAAGATAAACCTGAGGGAAGCCAGGGAGAAGGGGTCCTACTTTTAATTGCCGAAAGGCACATGCAGCTGTGGGGCTTCTCTCACAGTACACTGAACATCCAACTAATGAAAAGTGTGTTGAAGTCAAACACGCAGACCATCTCAGTCGTATGCGTCTACCGTAGTCCAATATCGCAAGCCACCGGGGATGCGAAACTTACATCTTTTTTTGAGAGTCATCACTGCTAAACCACACTTCCTGCTAATTCTTGGAGACTTCAACGTTGCTGGCATCGATTAGGCGGAAGAATCAGACCCTGCAGGACGTTTGGGATCGGACAGGTTGGAACTCATTCATGACAACATGATGATCTAGCAAGTGTGATTGAACTCGCGTTTCAAAATAAGGCAGGTACCCTCGTTGCTTGACTTAATGGTAAACAGATAGGAAAATCAGGCTACTTCACTTAGTGTGGGTGTCCCTCTTGGGAAACGTGATCATGTGGCCATCAGTTTTGAGTTCTGCGTCAGATGGCAGTCGATACCTTTCAAGTCGACACGCTACTTTGGAAGAGTTAAAATAGACAGATTGGTTCCAGATGCTAAGTTTCTGAACTGGCGTCATCTCTCAGGCATTGTAAATAAGTCTTGGGAGCGGATTAAACCAAATCCATGCCTCCTCACAAAAAACACGATCCGTTGACCAGACACCACCCACAGGGCAAATCTTGTTGATGAATAGCTAGAACAAAAAAGGCACACAAGAAAAAAAGAAAGCCTGGCGACCTTTAAAACTGGCCACAGGAGATTTTGACTGTACCTTCGGGAAAGGGACCGCACGATGGGGCTACAGAATAATACACGAACCGCCTACGAATTAGCACTTGCTCGAGGTACCAAATCAATTGAAAGTGGTATTATGCATATGTCCAAGCCAAGCCAGCGAAGCGAAGGGAAAAAGCTAGCCTCAAGCTCTCTTATTTCAACCTACTTACCGGTGCTCATGAGAAGGCGGAACATCTGGCGTTGCACTTCGTAAGTATTCACCGAAAGTGTAGCCAGCAAAACCCTACCCCCGGCATATCCATCGCATAATTGACCCCCGAAGACATCACACCTCATGCAATAGAGAACATATTGCGGCAGTTGAACACTCTTAAAGCCCCGGGGCCAGATGGTATTCACGCGGCTATCATCCGTCCGCTAGCCAGTGTATCATCCATTCCAGTAACCAGCCTGCCCAACCAATCTGTCAACGAAGGTAGAGTGGTTCAGGATTGGCGTGAAGCAAATGTCATGGCTCCGCGCAGGAGTGGAAACAAAGTGGCAACCGTTAAGTATCGACCGGTAAGTCTCACACGCATTCTACTGAAAGTGTGCAAAACTACTATTAGAAACAAAATTGCCAATCATCTAAGTGAGAACAAGCTGTTGGATACGAACCGACATGGATTCGTAAAGGAAAGGTTTTGTCCCTCAAGCCCGTTATGTTTTCTGAATAGCACATCGTTTGAATTAAGGCGAACCTGTGAAAGTGCGTTATCTGGACTTCAGTAAGACATCTGGCTCCGTTACTCATTGATTACTACTGCTGAAACTGGAGCATTACCGGATAGCTTCTACTATAATTCGGTAGATATCGGATTTACTCTGTAACAGGGTGTTCAGAGTCACTATCGGTGAATCAAGCTCACGAATATACTCTGTATTCAGTGGAGTGCCACACGGGTCAATACTCGGACCTCTACTGTTTCTAGTTTACGCCAATGACCTGACTATATCATTATCATCTCCGCATTATATGTTTGCTGACGATTTGAAAATTGTCTGAAATCCAAATCAGAATCTTGTCCGATCTGACTTAGCGAAGCTATCCGACTGGTCTCGCGCTTCTTTTCGAAAGGGACCGAATGGAAAGTCTATGGGAATGCGGCAGCTGCGATCAATTTTGGGTGATGTTCAATCTATATGAAAGTGGGATTTACTCCTTAACCCAGAGTAGTGTCTGCACCTGATTGAAGATGGTAGCACATCCACTCAAAACAGCTTCCCACTTCACGTAGTCCGAGCATGCTACCGCAGGTCAGTGAAGCCAGAGATCTTAGGAATTCAATCCTAAGTGACTTTACACCCACGGCGCTATACGTTTTAGTGGCGAAGAAGGCAAAAGGGTCACTTTTCCGGCTCATGAGAACCATCTCATTCAGAGAGCCGGAAGTACTGATTCCGCTGTACAAAACGTTTTTAGGCCTCATTTGGAGTATTGTACCCAGGCCTTGAGTCCAAGCCTGCAAAAATATGAACAATGTCTTGAAAGCGTTCAAAGATTATCCACTAGGTTGATACGGGACATGAAGCCCTTAAATCATACTAGCAGGTTAAAAACTCAACTTATTTTACCTTGAACGAATAAGGCTTCGTGGAGGCTTGACAAAAGCATTCAACATGGTAGTGGGTTTAACCAATGTACCCGCTGGTACTTTTTCGGCTGATGAAGATGCTCAACTGCGAGGACGCCATATGACGATCCATAAGCCAAGAGCAAACAAGGGGGTTCGCGATTAATTCTTTTCTCACGGAGTGGTGAAGTCTTGGAACAAGCAACCCTCGTACATTCTCGAAGCTTCAATGGTCGAAGTATTCAAGTGTCGGCTAGAACAGGTCCGGAACCGAATGTTTCCCGACGTATTTTAGACTTGGTGTGTGTCGTTATTTCGTATATATGCCGTGCGTACACGACCATGTTTTATGTGGCTCTATTTAGAAGTAGGTAGATGTTTGTAAGTAGCTACGTGTGTGAATTTTTATGTAAATACATGTATTGCTTATCCACTGAATTTTCTACAGTATGAAATAATGTCCAAACCTTCCACACTATTTGGTCGTATACAAGCACGTTGCGTGTAATCGGCAGACTGTGAATATCCCTGTTATCTTTTAGTTGAAAACGTTTTCAAGCTACTGAAATTGGCATTTTGTGACATGTTTCGGTAATTGGAAACTTAGAATTCTGTTGCCCAAAATGTTTTTGTCTGAATCTACCGACGACGTAAGCCAGAAATATGCGGTAGTTAAGTGGTGTAGGGAACAGTGGACTAATAACGAAATGTTGCATTTTATCTAATTTCGTAGAAGTAAAGGTGGAATATCATGATACGCGATATCATTGACGTTAAAACACGCTATTATCTAAATTTGGACGTTAATAAGCGGGAAAACGTGAATATAATTTCAATGATCGAACCGTGATAAAATATGAATAATACGCCTTTTACAAAACAGCTAATGTGAGGTGCTCACACAAACTAATTTTAACGTAGGATAATACACAAAATGTGGACAAGTAAGTGGTGCTTCATTGGTTATATATTCGCCTTAACTTGCGATTCGTTGCCATCACTATTGTGAACTCATCCATGAAATCATGACGTACGCTGTAATAGAGAAGAGGTGACCTGCTAAAAGAATGAAATCGAGTAACACGTCCAGCTTAAAAGATTACGAACATTATAACTGTTTCGTCCAAATGTCCTACCTTGCGAGTCACGCAAAATTGTACTCAATGCTTAGACATTTATAACTGCTCCGCCCATTTGTCCTGCCTAACCAGTTAGGCAAAACGGTACTCTATGCTGAAACACATAGGTGGACGAGTTAAGCCACGGGGGACGAAGACGTAGGAATAGAGACGTGAATTATGTAGTTGATGACTGTGGAGAAATGTACGTATTACCTCCTCCTTTCTCCAGCACAGAATGTAGCTTTTGGGTCTCACGGATGGTTGAAACAGTAAATCAGATGGAGTCATCATCATCCTGTCGTTCATCGCATCTGGTATCTGCCAGAAATCTGTGCACGCATATTTGAAGGAACTTGCTTTCTTCAATAACATCAACAGGATAATCGTTCCAGATTATGTTGATTCGCGCTTTCTTCGGCCCATGTGCAAGCGGCACACTGCCAGCGGACCGGTCTAAGTCTACATCCGTTGTGGGTGGTGTGCGTGACGTGTTGTCCATAATCACTGAGGAAGTGAAAACAACGGCTGAAGTGGAGGGGACTGACAAAAATAAAGATTGAAAGCGTTCACTTTCTGGGTGACTGAGGTTGAAGCTGCTTGCCACAGAACAGACACTCGTGTATGTCTGCCATTTGGATATACTCGAAGTGAAAATCCAGCAGATCGGCGTCACAGCAATAGCTGTCCATCTGTACCGGATCATTGCAATATCCACACGGCAATCCTGTTTTAGGCTTCTTCACCAACCTCGGTTGCATACTGCTTGTAGGTGAGTCTATGGGGATGTTGTACAAAGGTAACCCGGTTTTAGCACGTTCCACTATTTTACTGGCAAACGTAATGACGCTGTTGAGGCAGGTCACCGTCATGTGCCAGTTGTAGTCATGCAGTGTTTCAAGTACATGACGCAGGGCTTTATATTGACGGTTGAAATTGGCTTCAGCAGGCGGCCGAAGCAGCGGGCCCACCAACCGTCGATTTGGCAACTTGTATTCTGCCAGCCGCCGCTCGTGAATGGGGACGCGAACTTTGAAAAAGGAAATTAAAACTACAAAAAACCTTACCGCAGGGGTAGAAATGTTTCCGAAACACCGACAGAATGTGTATGCATAGAAGCCAAATTGTGCGGTAAAGAGTACATTCACACGTACCCTGTACGCTATCCACGACGAAAGTGTCTCCATCTCGTTGCACACAAAGCTGCAGCATTCTATGTGATTACTAGAGTACCGATTACCTCACACTCACATGTTGTTTTGAGATGGAGGAGTGTAGTCCGTCCCTTCAGATGTTTTTGGACAAGGTGACTTGCAAACGTAGTCAATCTGTGAAGAATATTCTTCACTTACCAATCCATATTGACAAACTTACGACGGTCGCACCCATAGGTCGTTTCTATTTCATACTCCCGCAGCAGCCACTCACTGTGAATCCATATTTTCTGAATGGCAACGGCTAGGAAGTCTCTTTGATGCGTTCTCTTCTTCAACCGCACGTTTGCGTTCTACAGCCTATTATTCGTTCGATTGTCAAAGTGGACAACATCGCTTTGCGCATGGTTGGCCCACTTCGGCTTGATGTATAGTCAATGACACAACAAGTAATTCAGAAACTCCCTATCCGTTCGGCCGATGATATACAAATCACGTTTGAACCTACGGTAAACAGTGTAAGAGTGCAACTCTTCCTCGGTGTCTGCCGTGGCCATTCGGTGGAAGACATAACGACTGCGAGAAGAGTTTGTCCTTCAACAAATATGACGGACGAATTCTGCCCACTTACATGCTTACGTACGGCATCGCGTACCTGAAAGTAATACAACAGGGTTTCGCAGCCGAATACCACACGGGCTGCCCTCATTTATGCAGCCATCTTATCCATGACAAATGTTTTCACCGCAGTCTGCTCGCTCATCACTTCCCGAAAAATTTCGTAGCCTATGTAGTGAAGCATACTGCTCACTACGAACGTACCCATTAATCACGGGTAGGCCGTGTCCCACAGCCATCTGTTGCGAGGAACTGATATAACTTCCGGATTTAAAAGTATGAGGAAATGTACATTGACATATTTTTGCCTGTTTGTCCCGTGGGTGGAATCCACATTCACAACATACGGGAAACGTCGGAATAGTTCAATCTGCGTTCGCCGGGCGAAGCAGATGTGCGTATATCTGTTGTTTTTATCCCGGATCGAGCGGAACACAATTATCGCATTAATCATCGACAGCATATCATCACGGTTTTCAGATGTTTCGTGGCCAATCTTGCGTAACAAACTCACTTGACATTGCAGGCTTCAACTTGCGGCGAATGTTTCAAACGTCAGCGGCTGCGATAAACTTCCCGTAGATATCCGCTACATACTGATTAATGTCAGCAGTTGGTGTATCGTATTCGATCAGATTTCTGCATTCGTTCAGTACACTGTTGGTGAGTCCACGATTCGTCGAGTGGGACTCATGTAGTAGACAATTGGGAGGGTGATTGTGTTCCGACTTGAAAGAGCTCACAATCAGACACGCATCTCGTCGGACCACATGGAATCGTAATCTCCAACATGTGTCGCAGGAACTGATTTCTTGAAACTAACAACAGTTAACCTACTGGACACGTCGCACACCCCTGCATACACTTCTACACTTTTTATACTTCGCGCAACAATAATACATCTGCATGGTTTTCAGAAAGCCATGTCACTTTACCCTAACGTACTTCGAAACAGTTTTCGACCTATGGCTCGTCCCACGAAAGTTAATAACGCCCACCTCATTCATGTACCTCCGAAGGCACTCCTGGAAATGTGAGAGAGTGTGAAATTCTCGATTCGCAAACATCACCTTAAAATTCACAATATGATCTATTTCTTAAAAATAAGAAGCAAACAAATGAAAGTAAAATAATCAACAAATGACAAGAATGAGAAAAACGAATTCAAAATAGCCCCAGCTTCCTTTTGTTCACATTGTCATACGCAATCGACCACAACGACAGTAGCCATATCGACTTTCGGAAAACAATTACGATAAGGTCGTTTTCAATTAACTGTCAGTTAAAACAAAGAGCTATGAAGTCATGATGCGGATCTTGACTATTTCAATTTCCGCACCAGGTGCCAAGCTAATACAACGAGTTTTTCCAGGAAAATAATTTTCTTGCACACGACAGCTCAAGAACTCACGGTCTACGACGAGCATCCAACTTCTCAGCGCATTTGTGAGAGATGAGCTCAAATGTGCGCGACCACTGCAGATAGCTACAAGCGGTACAAAGCAGCGAATAGTTACGTAATAAGACAGGCATGAAATCTGTCAGCAAAAGAAAGCATAATCTGATAAGATAGCTGCCGCTGGCAAACTTTTGACACACTCACCAGGGAAGACGATACGCTTGCCTCTCAGATTCAGTCAAAAAGATGGTGGTATTACATTAAATCACTTATTGCAATGCTATGTACGAGACGCTGTTTCAAATATTTAAGGTTGCCCCGGGAAATACGTGCGAGCGCATGTTCTAAGAATTTCGCAGTTGTTTGATAGAGCCGGCGTCAGGAAAATGTTGAGATGAATCGGTTGTAGGGAGGAAGGAATGGAAGCTAAAAATCCGAAGAAGAATTGGGCAGACCCCAGTGTGGGACCCCTTCGTTTGCTAAAAGCGTTCAAAAGTTGAAAATTTCGCACAATGTTCGGTCAATAAGAGCCATTTAACATCCACTCATTGCGGACGGTTTCTTCGCATAACCGATGTTTGTGGTGGTAAGAAAAGCACGCGATCACACATGTCAAATGGAAAAATATGGAGCGACCACGTGTTATATGACGAATAGTGCACATCTAATTTTTTCTTAACGAAAACTCTACAGGATATTAATAGTTTTTTTCTCAGTGAAGTATATAATTTTGGCAAGCAATCGTTATAGCAATTCGGGATGATTGCCGAACCAGCGGCTACTTCCAGGATAATTATCACGTGGTACTTAGAACTCCGTACGATGTTTTGACGTCAGTTTTTTCTACAGAATCAGCGTTGTGGGCTAAAATCTATATTTCATAACACAGATATTGTTAGGTGGTTAACCAAATAAAGCTGAGTCAGAGGAGGCAGCACATGTTAATTGAAGTTTCAGTGCTATTATGTAGGATAAACGAGTAAAGTATATTTTCCCCACAGTTTTCCTTGGAGAGTATTGTATGCTGGTTAACTAAATCGTCAATATCGGCTACCATTGATTATGGCTTGGTGGCTTATCATTCACAGAAGTGCTCATTCACGCAAATGGGAGATATCAGGCCTGTCAGGACACATTACGCCGGCTGGCGCCTGGTCACGCAGTGTAACAACGACCGAGATCCTGGGATAACGGCACCAAACGCCCTCAAAGCGCATGTCAGCGCTATGCATACCAATGTTGAAGCCAGGAGAATGCTCAGAGCAATCCGTTGTTCCGTTGCTGAAGACTCCAAGAGGCCCTTGCGTAGTTTTTCGTCGCGGACTGCTCTCAGACTGGAGTGTGGCGACGCGGAAGTGCCTTCTTGAATACAAAGATAATTATCTCAAGTTCAGAGAGTACACAGAGCAGTCACATGTACATTTATTAGGATGACGGGGCTATCCGGTCACCCGTAACAGAACATCTAAACACTTAACTCCGGGGTTATCGGCTATAGCCTGGCGATCATGCTAGGATACGCCGAATTTTAATGATTGACATGGAGGCTGAGCCTGATTTTGTCCCGTAAATGCAAGTAGAATTCCCTGTATTCATTTTACAATTACCTAGCAGCGGCCAGGATGAATTCTGTTGTAACGTTGGTTAATACGAACTCAAGCTATCCCAATTGATTGCAAAAGACTCAGCAATGAGGCACGACGAAGTTTGTTCGAGTATTGTCAATATGGCAATATATATGAAATCAGCACAGCAGCTGGCTTCATTGGCTTGGCTTCGGTAGCTTGGTTTCGGCCTTGACCGACGACTGTGTTGGTCACCCCATGACATGTTCCATGGTTGTTGTTCGGTTCACGCATGTGTCTTGTATGATGCCCTCTGACCTTTCGGTGAGCGCCATGATGCGCGTCACAGCTGTGACCATTTCGTCTCGAGCCGTTCATGACAGATTTGCTCTGTCCTGTCCATCTCAGCAGGCCTTTTAATAACTGGAATGCGCCAAAAACGCGTTGGGTGCTAAGAGACATTTAACTGATCTGCAGGCCACTCATAAATATGCTCATTATAGCGCGTTAGTTAATGAAAGATATGCGAATCCCTGATTATTTCGGTTTCCAACTGCAGAATAAAGAGGCCTACACAGTCAGCCACTCATGCACTCTACCAGTGAACAATGAAAATTGGACAGTCTGACGCCCTCGGGACAACAATTGAGGCAGCAGACTCTTATCCGATCCGAGATTTCTCTTAAGACGGCTGTACGGGTTCACAGTTATTGAAGCGCAAATACAATGAAATGACCCATCAATGGTATTCTACTATAAAGGCACGCGTGCTTACTGCTACGCTTCTAGCATTACAGATAGAGCGAGTTTTCGTCCGAATGATTGCAGGTCATTTCCCGGAAAGCATAGGATAAATACGCCACCGATCCATGAAACACAAACTTGATGAAACCCGACGAGGCAGTAAAAGTTTACTTTGTTCTTCAAGTTTGTTGTTCTCTTTAATCGCGTACCATGCAGAAGTAAAGCAATTTCCGCGATGTTTACACGGATTTGATGCTAGGGGTCCAGTCGGTTTGACTATTTTGATATCCAACCGGTTTTTGTTATGTTAAAGTGAAGTCACCGAAAACAGTTTGTAGCACCGTTATTTACGATCACAGCACAAACCTAGCTGACTGGGAATAAAATGACTATCTGAAGCGATCCATAGAACGGCAAATAACTTCTGTTGGAAGATGGTTCCAATGATGAACAACCCTGTATAAAAAGTACTGCTACCAAAGGTTGGCCCAAAGTCGAAGCTGGTGCAGCTAATTGTTGTGACCTCTTCGACTACTATCAGCCACTGTGGTAAAAACCTGCTGCACGGGTTATACACTAAAGAGGGAGCGTCCGAGGACTGGGTTCACCGCGGGACCTTCTCAACCCAAGCGGGTGGAAAACAAGAATTCCAAGAACTTCGTCGGAAAAATGGCACAAGCCAATGGCCAGTTGGGCGGATGTTCGTTGAACCTGTTCAGTGACAAGTATGTGTTATCTCAGGCGTGTGTACACAACCCGATCAACGAAGGCAAACAGTGGCCTTATGCAAACTTCCAAAATGTTTGCAAAGCATGCGTTTGTGCGAGGAAGAACACTTTCGTCGTCCTAAACGTTGAAAATTCCTTTTCAGTGGCTGTTTGATGACGACAAGTGAGGGATAAACCAGATGGTAGCCAAATCCACAGGTTGTAATATGATGTTTTGATATTACTGTTGTAGCTGTGCACTATGCGTCACAAATAGGTTTCCGCAGTCTTCTCCAAGCGATATATCTGCCCATTTGCTGTATTTCACAAAGAACTTCTAGTCAACTAGGCACAACTTATTATGGTTGAGGTCAATCTTCAATACAGTGAGCCAAGTGCAATGCAATTATTTTATCCGCAAGAATAGAGAAATTTGGCTGAAAATAGGGTCGCACCAGAATTAACAGTGAACCGATCACCGGTCCCTGAAGAATTCCAGCGGAGACATAAAAAGGAAAAGGAATGTCCGGTGGGTTTTACTTTGAAATCCAGCGGAGAACTCCTACCTGAATGGCATTAGCTTCTAGGTTACGTAAGAAAGGATCACGTGGGACACGATCAGAGACTTCGGCCAGATCAGAGAAGATAGCAACAGAAATGTGGATATTTTCTTTGGCTTCTTTCAGGCTATCCATGACCGGTCGGGAATGAAGCCAGTTCGAGGGTGGGGAAACTTATCGAAAGAAAATCTCAGGTGATGGCGCGCTTTAACTCACGCTTTACCATCTCAAATGGAATACTAATGAGGCTGGCTGACAAATAACTAACAAGGCAGTGTCGATCGTCTACCCCGAATATGAGGTGATAGTTTACTTTTTCCATTCCTCCGGAAGAGTGCCGACTCGACGTGTATTTTCAAATAGATTATGGAGGAACTCCGCTAAACCGAGAACAGCTTCGTTGAGGAACTAGGAATGGATCACGTTTGGTCCTATTTCTCTGCAAGAACTTATCTGCAGTAAAAAAACCTTAACATCCAGCGTAGGAAAGTCAGCTGCCAAGAGTGAATATTGGAAATTTTCGCAATGATTCCGGTGCCAAGTTGGCGGAATCACTCAGCCGGTCGCTGAGTTTCACTCTCTGAATGGAAATTATCCGTTTCGGGGAATCAAAAGGCAAAACGGTCCTTTTGGCGCAAATCCTGGTTTTTAAATATTTTTGGATATTTTAAAATCGGAATCTCAGGCTTGATTCACTCAAGCTATTAAGAACGTTTGTGTATGCAGTATTGGTTCACATTAATACATGCTTCAACTTCATTAAATTAAGCTAAGAATAACGCCTCGTATGCAGTATGCGTTCACATTAGTAGCTGCTCAACCCGATTGACTTAAGTTATGGTAAGCGCCTAAATATGCAGTATATTTTCACACTAGTAGCTGCTCCTTCCGAACCACTGTTACCATGAACAGTTTGGAAAACGAACACATGCGGGAAGTGAAGAAAAACATGTATTTGAAGTGTTTGGGTACATGTTAATCGTCAGCTCTGATTCCGTTGGTTGTCTTATCGATTGGAATGTTTTTTCGCACCGCGAAACATCGTAGTGTGACTGGCTGACAGGTATATCTCCCGGTGGTCGGCACGCAGCTTGATTTCATCTGTTTCCGTATATTGTTTTGCGTGAACGCCACGCGATCTCAATCTAGTTAGAAACAATGCAGTAGAGTGAATAGAATTTACTTTTGAAGATTCTCGATGATAGAGTGGGAGATGGTGCCTTCTTTTACGCCCTTTTATATACATCGAAGATGGAAACAACCATATGATGGTGTCATTTCCAACCATTTTCAAGAGCAACGTTTCATCGACCAGTATCTATCTGGAATTCTGCAAACAAGGAAATGTAGTATAAATATCGTATAGACAAGGAAGTTGAAAACGTTATCATGCATGTTCCACTATCAAATGTGTTTGTATTCTTGTTGAAATGCAAAGCCAACACTGTATGTTCGCAAATTCCCATTTCGACCATGTCTTCAAAACGCCGCAGTATGAAGCAATCTCAGGTTATAGGTTGACGTATTTCATCTCGAAAATTGTAATAATCGCGTTTATAAGACTTAAAAAGTAAGCTAACACCAATAACGAGTTATTTCCGGCAAAATTGTGAGAAGATTTTTCATAATAAAGCTAACATTTTTGGGATTTAATCGTTGTTCTAATTATCCCCTCAACGCTGTTTATTAACAATTAATGTTTGTACGTACTAAGCCTGAAATTCCGATTTTAAAATATTCAAAAATATTTAAAAACCAGGAGTTGCGCCAAAAGGGCTGTTTTGCCTTTTGAACGATTTTCAAATCGAACCCCTCGAAACGGATAATTGGCCTTGTATGTTCCAGCTGGGTGTGTTGACAGATTTCTCGTTTGCACCTGTTTCTCATATTGCAGAAGGTATCTCGATCCAGCTACTTGCTGAGTTACGTCATTTTGAATAATAGATGAGAATTTAGGTCGGACAGGCGGCGTATGTTCCTCGGCGGTGTTGAATGAAGGCGGAAGTTCCATAGTTTGCGAGGAGCATATGCCTCTTGAGTTTCGTGAACGGCAACTTTAAACGGATGCTAACCGCTGACAAAATTTGCGATCAACAACAATGAAATGAGACTTTCTTTTGTATTTTGTAAAATTTTGGTGGTTTCACTCAAGGATTTGTATATCGCTGTTTTTTGCGACAGAAATCGCCACGAGCCCTGAAATGTTTGTTTTAACTGACCAGTAATCGCTTGTCTTTCATTTTGCGGTGTTCATGAGTTTTTCGTTGAAGTTGCTTTCGATGTCCGCTAGATAGTTCGTTGTCATATCGATAAATGATGATGTGTTAAGTATACATATAGTGAAACTTGTATTGTTACATGTTATACTGGTTAATTCCAGAAAGTCGATTTTATGCTCCATCCAAACTTAGGTAGTTATATGTACATGGATTCAAAGATCCATTCAAGAATCAGAACTTTTCGAGCCTCAACATATTTAGAAGTTGCCTGGATAACTGTCTAAAGGAGTACAGTGTTTTCTGCGCACTTGGTTCAAGCAAAACTCAAGCACTGGACGCTCAAAGTATGATAGCATCATAGATGGCGTATTGATGCATCAGATGCAAGCGCCATGAAGGCGAAAGTCAAGTTACGACACGTTTAGTGAGTTGTGTTCGCATACTTCCAACTGCACAATTCCCGTGGTACACGTTGCAAATCACGTTCCTATGTAGTTGGGAGGGAAATCTGGTCGATTGTTAGCTCTTTTACTTTAGAACACAAACACTGTATAACTGCCCTCCCGTAAGATCCTTAACCTACAGGTCATCGGCTCACGGAGAGCGTAGCAAACGGCTCTAGACAACTGTTCGATTACATAAGCTGACAGTCGAGCATAAGCATCAGTGTGTTCAACCATAAGACGCGGCGTTCTGAATATGACATGCACCTGTGCTCGCTGTCGAGCACAGATGTCAGTGAGTTTGACTTTAGGTTGTAATGAAAAGGCCCGCTTCCCGTCCTGCTTAGTCATGTCATTGTCTAAAAAGCGTGAGGCTTCGGTTTCTGGTGGTTCACTCAACCGCTTAAAATTGAAGGCCTTCTTATAACCACATTCCGAAACCGGCTTACGCCCAATTAAAGTGAACAGAAAACAGACCACACAAATCACATGGACTAACGTTAATTTAATAGCTGGAAATTATCATGTGAACTTGTAGATTCTTGTCCAAAGCGTAATTAGGTGCATCCCGTTTCCAGTTCAGTGTTGTGGTGATTACACAAGAACACATTAATATCAGCTCTCCTCACACATTTCACGGACAATCGAATGAATAAGTCAACGAAAAATGGTTTACCATTTATACTGTACACGTTTCCTATTCATCAATTACTCACTCCGTCTATTAACCAAACTACAAGTTCCAGCTACTGTATCGAATTATCTCGCTATCATATTACCGCAGCATTTTACGCCATTGATAACAATTCATGAAACATTAAACCAAAATAGTTTTTGGGCAGCAAAAAAGAATTTTTTCATAATTTCCGGAATATTTAGTCAGCTACAATTCCGACGTCACCACAAACTCACTAATTACCTATCTACCAACTTGAGGATGTACCACCCGCGGGAAATTGTTGGCACGACAGTTTGACTTCGCCCGCTTAGACGCGGTTGAGTGTATATAGGAGCTGCTTATTGCGTTAAAATCTGCCTTCTGGAAACGATGAAGTAATCTTCTTCGTGACATTCGTGTCCATCAAAAGCTAAAATAAAACTTTGCCAGCTGATGGCTGTTAGGACAGAGATCAGTTGAACAGAGTAACTTTATACGTACGTTTCAAGCTCAGTCATTTGAAAACCTGATCTAACCCCATCCCTTCGAAATGTTTACTCCGGTACGTTCTGCCTCTTGTTTCTGACCGTTGATTGGACCCTGAACCACATGTTTCATTTTATCGCGCTAATTTGATCATTGTGCTAATAGCCAGTTGCCTATTACTGTACTTTGCCTGAGCGGTGCGCTTTCTTCACCTTTTGAGGCTCAGCGTGTTCCTGTTGAATTTGAATTTATCGACTGCTGGGAAAACGTCGCCGCGTATAAAAAATGCCATATTATATGATTATAAGCCATATTTGGCCTGTTCGGCGTAAAATTGTTATCCATTTATTGGAAGCGATCTCTCGGTCAGAACTGTTGAAGTTACCTCCTGACAATTTCTTCACTAGTGCTGTGGCACTGTAGTTCACTCCTTTTTTGATTATTTGGGATCGTCGGTTTATCGGTACGCATTCCTCAACGTCTTCTTGGAAGACTACTGTAATTACCATTGATCTTCAGTTTGTTTAACCTTTAATGATGTCTGCCACTTCCAAGAAACGACCGGTTCTGGATGATCGATTGAATTCACTGGAGCACTTCAAGGGTGCTATTGATTCTGTCTCATTGCCTCGGTTGCCCCGTTAGTTGTTGCAACCTTAGAAAAATTCAGGCTAAATCCGCGTTGTTACGGGTCCAGCTGAAAGAAAGGTAACTTGAGGAGAATGTTCAACTACAGATGATGAATACACGGATTATATATGAAGGCTTTTTAGTACGATAGTTCGCCCAATGGGGCATGGGTCTGGGAGCGGCTGGGGTTGGCGTTGTGCGGATGGTCGGTCGTGGTCGCCTAACGAGAGAGTGGCGCCACGGACCGGCGTGAAGGTTTAGTGGTTCGTGTCTCTGGGCGGACGTTCTGCTATCACGCTCTCAGTTTCACTTATACTATGAGAACTGGAACTTCATTGATTCTGCGTAAAACCAACGGTCGGTAAGAAAACATACACTGATAAACTCAAGGATCTCAAGGATCGTGTAATGTAGAATCAACCAGTCAACACGTTGAGGCCAGTTATTACTCCTCAGCATGCGGCCATCAACAAAGTTTTGAGGCTAGGAATGTGCCACAGGCATTACCAAGTTCGTAAAACCATGTCAGAGAGGCAAGATTTTGACAACAGCAGAAAATTTCCGTACCGTTACAAGAAGAAAATTTGTGGCAATGGCGAGTGAATGCTAGTTAGAGAGTGGTACGCCAAGGGGGATTTCAGGTCGACGATGACTTAGTCGCCTAGAAATGCGGGCTTTTTGCTTTTGCGTTGATAAGCTGTCATTAAGCCAGCTGAAATGGCGCTGACGGCTGGACGTAGCTAGAATATGCAGTAATTTGGCACTTTTAATGCTGTGATGTAGCACGGTTTTACGGAGAACAGAGCTGGCACTTCCTAATGCACGACATTCGGGAGGATACAGGCCTAACCAGAAGAGTGTAAATGGTTCAGAAAAAGGAACAAGCGATAGGACATACAGAATGGGGTGACTCTTTTGTTAACAAGGAAATGGTTCTCTTGACAGAAGTGGAAGCAAATTGTGACTGACCATACCAACGCATGCAATATGGAGAATAAATGTAGCTCGTGACTTTAAAGTTGTAGCTAAGCCGTAGCCCAGATCAGCGGTGAATGCACTGGGCATGTATCTTCCGGAGTGACGTGTCAATCGCGCTGATTGCAAGATAGAAGACCATGAAAAAGCAGGTTATTTTTGACGTCAGATGAGTTTGTACAAGGGAATGATGAAAAACCTACTGCGCTGAACACTCATTTAGTTGTCTGAACTGTGAGAGCGCTACAGTAGACAATATCAGCGGCACCCTTGTACTGTAGCCCACTGACTATAGCGAAAGTGGATGTTATGTCGATGAAGTTTCATTTATAACTTACAACACGGACCACCGAAGTCTTCTTTCTTAGTTAGGTTAATACACCGAAGATTGACTGAAAAGCAGAAGTTGCAACTGAGTATTTGCTTAAAGGCATGCTGCTGACTTTTCTCCAAGCGAAGGCTCTAACTCAACAAATGAATCAGTACATCATGTGGAGGACTGGGAAAGTTGGATCTTGTTGTCATTAGCTGTCTTAGCGACGCGTCTGGTTTGGAAGTTGAACCCCAACTGAATAAAAGTGATCACGTAATTTCGTGGTAAATTTTAGCAGCTGAGATTTGAAACTCCAGAAAAGTGACGTAAGTTTTACTGTAGATTGAGGCCCGATGAGGTGAGAAACATGAGAGGCCTCATGCATTGGAGGGTTGAGTCAGAGGTGGTTGATATGGAACGCCCTTGGAATTCGAACAAGATAAATGTCCCCAAGCTAGCTGATACATCTCTGCCGATACACAGAACGAAACAATCAGGAGCACTTTCGTGGTGGAGAAGACGGGTAAATGAAGTTCAGGGAAAAGACAGGCCACCTGGAAAAGATTCCAACTGACTGGTGGAGAGGACCGCTACTTAGAGTATTGGAGGGCCCAAAGGCCATTCACCAGTGCGAAAAGAGTTTGACTGGGTTATTACAAAAAGTTATCAAGATAGGAAACGTGAAACCTAAGATATACTTTAATCACGTTCAACCCAGTTCGTCAGTACTGGCCTTGACGGGCCATGTTGAGAATGAACAGCATGTGAACGCTAATAAGAGCAGTGAGAAGGCTGAGACCCTTCATTGTCGTTTTAAAAAAGTACACGCAAATGACAGCCGGAAAACCAAGAAAATACCTGCTAATTCAAACCTGCCTGTTATGGAAAATGAGCAAATTAGCGCAAAGGAGTTGGGAAAGAAGCTGCCCAATTCGAATATCCACGGGGCGGTGGGGTCAGGTAATAAATGCTCAGCGATATCGAAATCAATAACTGGTGTTCTAGTGGATCCCCGAACTTGTTCGTTCAATGCGCCGCAAAAATGACGCAATCATCGCAGGGAAGAAAGGTAGCTGCAGTTAATCCGGTATGTTAGATCCGTTGGCTTGGCGCTTGTCTTGAAAAGGATCTTCGGCCCGATTAACTACAAGTCGTTTGTGAAGGAGCTTGAAGCGTTCAACCCGTCACGAGATAATCCATACTGAATATAATAATAATATATATTTCTCAACGCATTTGTGAGAAACACACTCGGATGTGCGCGATCATGACAGATAATTACATGCGGTACAAAGCAACAAATGGATATATAACAAGACAAACATGAAGTCTGTTGATAAAAGAAGACGTAATCAAAGGTAAAATAGTCACAGTTTACAACGTTCGATTCACACATAATGAAAGAAGGTAGTTCGTCTGTTCCACGGATTCAGTCCAAAAAATGAGATGTTACATTAATTTACCTTTTACAAGGTTAGGCAAGGACGACGTTTCAAATATTTCAAGGTCATGCGGGGGAATACGTGCAAGTTCATCTTCAAAGAACTTCGCCGTTATTCGACGTAATTTCATTCGGAAAAATGTTTAAATAGTTCAATTTTGGCGAACGAGGACGGGAAGTTCCAACATCGGGCGAAGAATTGAGCGGATTTCAGTACAGGACCACGATGATTGTTGGAAAGCGTCAAAAAGTTGAAAATGTCACTAATCGCTCGGCCAATATGGGGTTTTGAGCGCCCATCCATCGCAAAAACTTCTCCTGCATTACGGATGCTCGTGGGAATAGGAAAAAAACAGAAATGTCATGTTTTAAATGGGAAAATGTGAAGTAATCACATGTTATACGAAGATTAATGTAAATGTCATATTTTTTGACAATAACTTTACACGCTATCAATGCTTTTGTGTTTTACTAATAAAGTATATAATATTTGGAAATAATTGTTATGGCATTCTGCGATAATTGGGTAACCAGCAACTGGTTCTAGACTGATTATCACGTGATAGTCAAAACTCCATCCAAAGTTTTGAAGTCAGTTCGTTTCATGGGGTCAATGTTTAAGCTAGAATCTATATTTCACAGCCTACAACAGTTATTAATGGTTAATTACGAGGGTTCAAATGCAGGGGCATAGCACACGATATGAATTAAGGTTTCAGTGGGTTTGTTATGTATTTCTGACATCAGTTTTTTTATAGGGTCAATGTTTAAGGTAGATTATGTAGTTCATAGCACGCTACAGTTACTAATGGGTATTGAGGAAGGTTTGAGACAGGTGAGACAACGTACGATGTGAATCGGGGCTATAATAAAATTATATAAGGTAAACCAGGGAGTATTTCCCCCCCAGTTTTCTGTGGAGAGATTTTGTATGCTGGCCAAGTTAGCCGTCGATAATGGCTACCATTAATTGTAGTCTGAGTGATCACCAAGGTGGACAGGTTAGTACGAATAGGTATATGTATAAAATGTGGAAAGGTATATATGTAAGATATAATCCTTTTCCTCTTTTTGTTTTAGGTACAATTCTATAGTAGTGACGCACGTGAGTAAAGTGATGTGGTTTCCTGAGTGCGTGATGAATCGAATGCGAGATGTGGTGTGAGTAAACAGTGGATACGTAGTAAACAGTTTTAGGCAAGCTGTTTCAAATAAGACCCTGATAGTAAAGACGGGTACATGCATTTATTCTGTTGACGGCTAAACGTTACCTGGACCACATTCAAAGAGGTCATCAGAGGATACACAAAGTTTGAAGACTGACATTATGTTCGATGATGTTAGGAAATTGTCCAGAGCTTTTTTAAAATGCAGAATGTTGTTACTGGCTCTGACTTCACTTGGAAGTCTATTCCAAATATAAGAATATTTTACAATAAGGAAGTTGGCTCGTATCTTTTTGCGAGGTAACAAGGTTGGCAAAGTGGAACCCGTATTTCTTAGACCATATGGGGACCTGTATTTGAAATGAACGGTGAACGCTGTGGTGATGGCGTCCGAGTGTAACAGCTTATAGAGAAGTGTAAGATTCAACTTTAGCCTTCGTAACCAAAGTGGATCAATACCAAGTGTTTGACAACGTTCACTATAGGTGAGTGAGGATGAATATCCTATTAAGCTTTTGTTAAATGATCGTTGAAGATTTTCTAAAACAATCCTATCGGATTTGCGTAGGTGGCCGTAAATCAAGGTGCAATACTCAAGTTGAGGTTGAGCGCACATTTTGTAAACAGCCAGCCTCACATCCGGTAGACCGAATGTCTTTTTGATACAGCCTATTGTTTCTTTGGTTTTCGCTACCTGAAAGTGCACTAGTTCGGAGAAATTGAAGGAGTTTGAATACCATATTCCTAGATCTCGAACGGATGTGGCAGAGTCAATATGATGACCGTCTAGTGAGACATACCCATTTGGTATTTGACAACCATAAGTGATAATGTTCGACTTGTTTGCCGAAAACGTCATGAGCCATGATTTTCACCACGACTCCAAAGATGCTAGGTCGTATCGTATATTTTGTAGACATGAGGCGAGGTTGCTGGGCTGGTTGAATGTGTAAACGATTTTATATCGTCAGCAAACAGAAAGGGTTTGCCATGTTTAATA
>JTDE01006440.1:23215-34919 GCA_014338405.1 Paragonimus skrjabini miyazakii
CTATTTACTTCATATTTGACTGCAATGCTACCAGTCGTTCTTCAGATCTCAAAGAACCGTGTAGGAATTCAATACCACAAGGATGACCGCTTGCAGAATATTGGACATTTCAATTCCCCAACCTGACTACGTACTTCGTGTGCTGTTGTTTGTAGATGATGGCCGGCTATTTGAACTCAGCAAAGATAAGCCTCAACGACTGACCGCGGCTTTCATGACGACGGCATCTAAATTTGGTTTGGATGTCAACATAGGTAAGACATTTCTTTCTTTCCATATTCTCTGGACGAAGGTGCTGTGCGCACATCTCGAATGCGTATTAATGGAGACATTGTGGATGGCTGCACAGACTTCTGTTACTCAGGTAGTAATTTGTGGACACATATGTCCGCAGACCGTGAGCAGCGAGCTCGTTTGACAAAGGCTAGAGCTGCCTGGAATAAACACAACCTAAAGATGACCACCAAGCTGTTTGTCAGCTGTTTACTGGTGCTTTCTACACTGCCGTACTGCTGTTAAACTCGCACCTCGTATCAACATAGGGTGCAGTATCAGAGTCGCTTCCATCTGCAATGTCTATGGCGCATCCTGAGGACTGAGCGGTCGAACATGTACCCTAACTCCAGTGTACTTCAAGGAACAGATATAGAAGAACCTGGACTCATGTTGATGCTCGGTCAGCCTCGTTGATTAGATTACGTGTGCCAGGTGGCTCAGGAATGTATCACGAAGCAACTGCTATACAAACATCCAAAAGTAAGCGAGCGAAATCCTAGTCAAAAAAGGAAATACCAGGGTGCATTGTAATATCAAGTCTAGATCTTAAGAGGATTTAGTATGGAGCCGGACGGTCTGGATGAATACGATCTGGACAGACGTCCGACGGATCAGTGATCACCAGTTGCGTGGCCGTGAACTGAAGCGCGCGGTATTCAATGGAACCAAAGATTCCATTGGTCGTAGTTATATGACTATATGACGTTGCGATTAATGCAACCACGAATGCGCCGGTTGTCTCGAACTGTTAGGTCATCAACACACTCATAGTACACCGTCAACGAAGAAACGAGTAAGTTAGACGCAAGCAAGTTATGTGTGTTTTTAGATGAGACTCAATTGTGAAAAGTCAGGTCTTCGGCTGGATTCGAACCAACGACAGAAACAACATGCCTGTCGCCGGTTCGAATCAAGCCGAAGCCCTGACTTTTCACAATTGAGTGTCATCTAAAATCATAAATCCGCCACACTACATGTTTGTTTTGTCTTTTTTTCGTTCGTGTCAATCAACGACCGCTGTCGTTTGTTAATTCATCCGCTCTCATTTTCAGGAACCTGTGTCATTGTGACCTTTTGCACATTCTTTTCTTAATCTTTGTCGGCGCATTGTACGCTAAATGTCTCGTTTGTTTTTACGCCCAACTTTACACCCTTTTTCACCTCTTAATCCTTTATAGAGGGAAATATTATGTAATCCTACAATGAACTATCTCTTACGTTAAATGTTCATTATTTTTTCCCCAGTTTAGATCTCACAATTGCAGTCTATTTGTTTTCTGAGAGATAAGGGTTTCAATTTCATACTATCCTACTAACTGTCTAACCAGGACTGGTCGGTTTGACCAAAAATGCTTGTACTCACATGCTTCATGGTCTTATTCCTTCGGGTTCACACCGGATACTGGGTGAGTGTTGTGGTGTAGCGCAAGTCACTTGCAGTAAGTGTTATACGAATGCTCCCTTTGGCTCCAATAACTTTGACAGGATAATCCGAATCGGATGCCACCTACCGCAGGCTCAAATGTTAATTGTCTGCGGTGTACCCGCGCGGTGCTTGGTTTAAAGTTGTGCTGACTGATTAATCACTCACACCTTCAAGTTTGGCGATCTGTGACAAAGAGATTCCTTAAAACGGTAAGTTTTTATCCTCTCTTCTGTGTAAGACTCACGCCTTCTCATTCTACGAACTGGTTGTGCTTTTGGTTTACAACGCTTTAACCAAGAACCTATCCAATTGTCTAAATTGTGAGTGATCAACCTGCATAAGTGTCCAGCTCCTCAAAGTGAGCTAGTGTGCGCTGTAGTACTTGTTACGAAGTAATCACTTCACCTTTACCAAAATGCATCGCATATCTCACCTTGTGTTGTTAGTTCCGTGTATATGACTCATAACCAGAAAATTTACAGGACCACTCAAAGCAGGTTAACAGCTATCACTTCCACAGCTGAGTGACGGTGTGTTTTAAAAGTACGACACATGGTATCCCATTTGTTGCAACCCTTTCCAGTAGACATGCTAACCCCGAGTCCTAGTTCATTGGTCCAAAGAACATCTCAGTTTCTAGTTGCAATGGTCAATTAGGCGTACCTATACAATGGAACTAATCACAACTTGAGACACCCGAGGAACCAGAGCAGACTCACTTTGTCAACGTTAAACAAAAGAAGCAGACTAAAATCCAGTCAATTCACTTTGACGGACATTGTAAAGTATGCACCACAGATGCAGGTACTGGCACATCTAAGATGATATCACTAATACCACGGATAGTTGTGTGCCGATCAGCAATTGTATTCACTCCAGTCGTAAACTGCTACGTACTGCCGATTGATTTGAAAGGGCACGATAGAAAGGAATCCTTACATTTTCCAACTAGTTGAGCTACTCTGGTGTGTCCGTTCAGCGACTGTAAAGACTGAGGAAACTCTTATTTCAAATGTACTAATCTGCTGTGTCTGCTCTGCATAACGTAACCCATTTTGAGAAGCCTGTGATGTTCCAATAAGTCAGCCATAAAGAAATTAAGATACGCCCTGCCCGTGACATGATTGATAACCCAAAAATTACAACTTTACTTGGCCACGGTGATCAAGAGACAGTTGGATTTATATAGAGGCAGAAATGTTTTCCAAAACGGGTATCTAAAGGTCTATCATAAGGCGAACTTCGTAGTCATAAAGACAGGTAGGTAAGATTGTGTGGTCTAGTTTCATCCTCACACTCAACCTGGATCCCACTGGCAGGTCATTATTAAGGAAATTTCCCATGTCGTTGACCAACGTGTTCCAGTAGGGTGTCCGCGACTTAACAGGGAACCGAGACACCTAAAAAATAAGACCGAATTTCTGACTGCATGGGAACCCGAGGCATGGAGCAAGTGCCAATTAGAGCAGACTGAACTTGCGTTTGTTGAATACAACGTGTGGTTCAGCTGCATCACGGCCGCTGTAAGAGAGGATCGGTTTTGCTATAGTCACGACGTTGTTCAATATCTGAAGGTGAATACTAGATCTCCCGACAGCATAGTAGCAGCGCACACTAGAAGTAAGATTAACATTTTTCGACTTTAAACTTCTGGTGGGTTTTTCAATAGTGATGTGTCAGCGGCCAACACTCCGGGTAAACAGTTCGCAAAGTTGCATGCTTGCACATCACGAACGGCTTCTGAGCACACAGGAAGAAGTTTAGCCAAACAGTATCACGAGTAAGAGTCAAATGAGATAAACTACCAATTCGCAAATCACCGCGACCAGAGTTGATATCCCCGGTCATCCTGAAA
This sequence comes from Paragonimus skrjabini miyazakii, assembly GCA_014338405.1. Taxonomy (NCBI): domain Eukaryota; kingdom Metazoa; phylum Platyhelminthes; class Trematoda; order Plagiorchiida; family Troglotrematidae; genus Paragonimus; species Paragonimus skrjabini miyazakii. Next base: position 26,773 of record JTDE01006440.1, read on the forward strand.
CGCTATGCTGCCAAACTAGCAAAACCGTCAAACGTATTTTCTGCCTCTTTCTTGTAAAGTACACATTTTTCGGAAGCCTGGAAACTGTTCAACATCATATACATAATCAAATTTGGATGCAATGAAAGCTTAAAAACCACTGACCAGCAGCAATGCTTTCACTAGTCTGTAAATTAGTGAAGAGCTTACTGTATGCTTCTCTGCTGGTCGAAGTAGCAACCATTCAACCCACTGCGACGCAACGGCATAGCTTCTACAACATATCTGCTGATTACTCGTGGTCTCTAGATGAAGGTTGCCGACCTATGGTTGACCACTGATATGAGTCATCTTGAGTCCTTCACAACCTTTGATTGAGCTCATCATTCCATCTTGTCACACAAATTCTGTGATTACGGTCTCGATAAGCACCTACTAAGGTGACTATGGGATCTCCTGTTTAGACGTAGTTTAAGCGTCAAGATAAATGGACATCTATAAGACTGGTCTTCTGTCAACAGCAGAGTTCCGCAGGGTGTCATCTTAGAACTCTTTTCGCTGCTAAACTATGTGGCACCGTCAACCCTTCCATATTGCTGTGCGCTAACAAATTGAAACTCTGGTGCGTTGTGGAGTGTCCGGGAAATTCACAAGCCCAACTTGACGATTCAAGCCGCTTGAACCAGTGATCCACAGAAAGCGACTTGCCATTCAGCGCCGATTGACGAAAAATTATACACAACTGTTATCAAAATTGTGTTGAATACTATCTTACTAACAACAGACTATCCAGTTCCGTAAGTAAACGAAACCCAGGGACAGTGGTGGTTGATAACCAACTTTGTCTTCACTGTTTATGGCCAGGGCTACCAAATAACAAGTCTATCGTACTCCCTCGGAAGCATTTCCAAAGTCCTCCTCGTTGTCTTTGCCTCCGTAATCCGCCCATACCTGGAAACAACCATACTGACTTACCGTTCATATCCTTGAAAACATTTGATACTTAGTGAAACTACTTAGAGACAGACCACCAGAAGAGTCGTGCAACTCAGGAATATCCTCTGCTCAAACAGGTTAGTGGAAATAGGTCAATACTGAATTGTTTACAAAGTCTGATAAGTGGTAGGGGATTTTGGTCAATAAGAGGTGAACGCTAATCACAAATAATTTCGGCCTTCATAGTTCCGTTGACTGTTCGGCCGGTCCCTTTCAACAAGAAGTACACTAATCTAGTTCGCTCTTGTTAGAGCTCATCAGTAGTGTATAACAGGGATTTGAACTCCGACCACGCTTTCAGGAGAGAAACGTATTGACCATTGCACCAATCACCTTCCATTGGACACGACTGAACTATCACATGCACACACAATTATATTTGCTTTTGTATGACAAGCTTTAATAAGAGTAACACTTGAATGCATTACCTCTTTTCGCAAAGGAATAGCAGAAGAGCCTGCGGGAACATTGTAAAGTTCTACATATCAACGATGCTACTGCTGTCACTGTCAGGCTATGGTTGCTCACAGGGGAAGTCACTGAGGAGTTCTTACCACATTAGATTGTCCATTGTCAACATCTTCTGTCTGTTTGAATAAGGGAATCGTTCTTTGGAGACTATCCACATTTCGTAAACAAACGAGAACGCAACTTTAAATGATAGTAAATGCGGTCATGTGTTTGAATAAACAGCACTTGCAGCGCGTAGTTATGAGAAAGACATTCAGCGTAATTCATAGGTCACATTATTCTGTACACCATAGTAGCCGGTCTAATTGTCGAGGCGCATTTGTGATTGTGAATGAATGTCTCTCACAGTCAAACGATGCTGACAGGAAGCAGTGACCTCGGATTTCACTCCAAGATCGTCAGTATAGCACTGGCTCTCGCGCTTACACATTCGGCACGGGAGCCGTGCTTAAATCAAACTCATGTTTGGTTTGGGAGAACAGTGGTAAACTAAATTACTTACAGCAGTGCGTAATCCGTACTCGGGTATCGAAAGGAACTCCGACACCCGTTAGTTTACTCCGAGGCTCATTTTGCACTTTCATGTAATTGATTTCACCACCGCCTCATCCAAGTTTATTTGGATTGTAAACTTTTTAATTGCTACGTTTTAGTTTCGTTCGTCAGGATTAGGGTTAAAATCAGTGATCCTCTCCTTTGATGGATTCCGTATGAGATAGTAGTATTACGGGTGAGTGACTGGATCCAAATGTGAAGCATACGGGCTCCTGGCATGGTTTCTGTTGTAAACCCTCCTAGACGATACGCTGGTTAGATCTCGGTATAGTGGTGAGCTCGATCAAATCGGATTCTCGTCCCGGTGAAAATTCACACGAAAATCTCGGTCCCGAATAGTACCGCGACTGCCCCGTATTCGCTCCCAAGGCAAGCCAAAAGACACGTTCAAAATAAGGGGCTTTGTTCCGCTACAAAGCCGGGGTGCCGCTAGAGCGACAAGTACAAGGTATTTATAGGGCACGTCATGATCACACATTCCCACCACATCATGAGAAAGAGTCAGGATCGCACATATGCATAGCGGTATAAAAAGTCTCAACCGATTTGAACAGTTCCGCTAAGTAAGACTGAGTCAAGTGGTTTTTTTCTTCTTTCTCACGACGGAGGGGCCCTGAGACGGCCGCAGGGTGAGCGCCCTAACAGCTTCGTAGCTCAACAAGTGGCGCACTTGCCACGTCTGGGTACGTTGTTTCTGTTACTGATTAGAATCCTGTCGAACCTCAAATTTTTCACTATCGGATCTAGTCTCAGTTACCAAACCTGACAAAAATAGTCATTAGTAAAACCACTTGATTCCGGTTGTTCAGATAGAACTTATATCCATTTAGTCGCTTTTCAACTAATATTACGATTGCATACAGCTTTCCCTTTTACGGTAGCCTTGAACTTCCACACCTATCATTGCCGTACAGATGATATCATTGATATCATTCTTGAGATGTCAGTGACGACATTTTTGTTTTCAACGCTTTACGATTTATCGCTGAGCTGAACATCACTCTGGTTCCGTAGCCACTCATCGCAAACTTGTCCAGGTCAGGAAAATGTATTATACCAGACTCAAAATCAGCCCTTGTCGGAGGTTGACAGCTGCTATCGTGTATTTCAAGATTTGAATCGCGGATCGCCCGCTTATGAGGTCGGTGCGTTTTACCACTAGACCACTTGTCTCACCCTGTTGTAGACGTTGCTGAGTCACCAAATTTGAACATGCAAACAGGCACACCACATGAATGGCACCCACTCAGCGGACAGACAGAAACTAAATTAAATCCAGCCTGGAAGCTCTAATCTATGTGGACGTCGTCTAGAGTTCACATGTCGTAGCTTTGTCTGTTCGATTGCCGTCGGGCAACAGAATATCGTTCACATGGTGTGGTTGTCCACACGTGATGACCCAGACACAGGTGAAGTGGACAACGTGCCGGTTAACCATACGCGTCTCATCTAGTAGACACCTGCGCTTTGACCTTTCGAATTTATGCAGATCAGGATGTGCAATACTGACAGGCTATACCGAAAATGAAACTCAACTGGACGTGAGCAAGTCATTCTTCGGGTTAAATGGGCACTGTAGATCATGTTTCTTGTTTTGTTTGATGACTTAAAACCGTACTGCATATTAACAATCGATAATCATTTACTGAACCTGCCTACTGTTGTAGTGACGACAGTAACCACATTTTTGTTTTTCGGTTAAATCAAACCGAATCTTAACTAACGGACACACACACACACAGTTGGCAGGGTTTTATCTACCAATGAGCTCACTTCCTCCTGGAGTTCAGTTCGCTTTCCAGTGTACCTTTAGACTGGGATAGAAATACGGCAGGCAATCCTATCAACGTCTACCAGAACAACAAAGCAGTCACGTGTATGTTAATGTCAAACATACGTGTGTTTGTGCGTAACTAAGATTGCCCACCTGAGTAGACCTGGTCGGGCTTCTACACCACTTATACATAGAAAATGCCAGCAAATATGCACGTGCATTGACGGGTATGCGTGAGTGTGTGAACAGATAGGTCGAAGTGATAGTAATGCCAATCTACAGTCCAGTACGACCTTGACTTAATTCCCCGCTTACTGGACAGCATTAGACCTGGGGTGACTTCCAAAAATCGTTTCAGTAGTTGACCTTCAAACGATGCGCAAAATGTGTTTCAACTGACTTCGATCTTAAACCCATACTTCGGATTTCCACGTGCTAATAGCGAGTATTTATCTGGCGACATTCCGCTGATTTATCACACCTAACGAAAACGGTTTTGGTATAACGCAGAATAATCGAAGGCTCATACATAATTTTAAAGGCTACAAATGATATAATACTCAGTTAAAAGAAAACCGTGTGACTATCCGGTAGTATCTAATGTTTACCATACTTCGGCAGTGTAGTGTTTTGTCGGTTAAGATAGTCTGCCACAACTTTTCTAAACTTCTTGATGACCTTTTGATTATTGATTAGTAATAGGAGATTTTCGTTCTCTTATAGAACGAACATCAACCACAACTGGTCGCAGCTATCGCATTCCCATTGATTGTCCAGTCGGCCCTAGACACAAGTTTCGTTCTTGTTAGAGCATGTCAATATTGCATACCCTTGCCACCACGGCCGGGACTAAAACTCTGGCCACGTGTTGACCACTGCGCCATTGACCTCACATTAGGCACGACCGAATTATCATATCTGAACATTCAACCACTTTCCATATATTCGCAGCTGATTTCTTCCTTTGTTTACAGTTAAATATCTGTCGATCTATTGAAACCATAAGACCGGTCTATAACCTCTTAATTGCTTTCGATCTATGAAAAAAACTCGCTAATTTTTGCATTCAAATGTGTTTCCAGTATTGTGTACGTTCATTGTAAAACAAAATTATACAAGCCTAATTAAACATATATTTGAAACATGGCCACTCTAACTGCGTTATAATCTTCATTATGGTTTTCAGTATCCAGTGGTACCATTCAGATACTCCTAATCGCGTGGTTATCGACTGGAGTTAACAGCCAGTAACTGGATCTCCTATCGAGGCGATCGGGCAACCTGATCGGTACTCGCAAGCGAAAGTGGTTGCCTGATGTGAAGTCAATGGCGCAGTGGTAAGCAGGGTTGCCTCATGAAAGCGTAGCCGGAGTTCTAGTCCCGGCAATGGCGAGAATATGAACTATTGACGAACTCTAACAAAAGCGAAACTCGAGTCTAGTGCTTCTTTTCGAAAGTGGTCGATTGAAAAGTCTATGGGAATGCGACAACTGTGATCAAATATGGGTGATGTTCAATCTATATGAAGATCTTTTAATTCTCGCAATTTTACCCAAGCCACTTTGGTTCAATTGATGTGACTGATAATACTATGCGCCATGCCTGACAACATAACTCCTATGGATGAACTCCAGAACTGAAGTTTAGTGCAATGTATAGCGGAAAACATCTCTGGGGGGTTGTTGAACGCAATGACGCAACAAACAAACAACTGATTGCAGCTTTCGCATTCTCATTGACTACTCAGCAAACAGTTTTTGAAAAGAAGCACTATGCTTAATAGTCACTGATGTTGGAACTAGACAGCGATACATATCTTTGTCACGGCCGAGATTTGAACTCCGATCACGCTTTCACGAGGCAGCCGTGTTAATCAACACAGCACTGCCCTCACGTTAGGCACAACCGAGTTATCCCATACAGGCACTCAGCTATACTCACTTGTGAGTGATGCTTATGGATGATGACATGGGTATGCTGACGAGCTCTAGCAAGAGCTAGTCTAGTGGTTTTCATCAAAATGACTTGGTTAAAAAGCCTGTGAGGATCTGAGAGCTGCGATCAGTTGGAGAAGGTGGTTACTTTATATAAACCAAAATCCCTTACTAAATATCGGCAACCAAGATACTAACAACTTAGTGGTTAGGCCGTGATGCAACATATTCGGTTCTTAAGCCCCTCTAGGATGCAGGTCACTGGGTTGACTCACTGATATTGTTCACTGTGTTGATACGCAGTCGGGACCCGATACTATTGACTTTTAGTCACGTTAACCAAGCACCAACGACCAACCAAATGTTGTGACGTAGTCGTTATCACTGCCGTGAAAAGGACATTGAGTCACGTTTGGTTGATGTTCTTGTTGCAACGCCCTTGCTATATATAAACAGTAGTTTTATGTACGCAGTCGACGACAGTAAACGACATAGTAATATTCCGCAACATTCCTCTTTTTGCCGTGTTGGTGAACTCCCGTTTAAATTATCCTTTTCAGGAGTAATATGTAAATTTTGAACTCTATTGAAGGCGTCCGTCTCTACACATGTCACGTAAACGATGTTCTTGATGGGTACTGGTAAGGTCAGCGCTTTGTTTTCCTTTGACCTCTGTATATCTCGCTTCTGTTTCTTGTGAAGAGCTAAATCAAGTTTAATCATTCTATATAGTTTGCTTGTTAGACGTTAGGGTATTACAATATAACAAGTGGATTTAGAGCAGTCAACAAGTGAGACCCTCTCCATTTGTATCCATGGTCTACAAACGCTGTCTACGACAAACCATGCGCTATAGGGCAACACAAATTTATATCCACGACAGTCTTTCGCAACGCCGGCTTAGGAAGAAAACCATTTTGACACAGCCATCAACCGTTGACGAACCGTAGCCAAAATCCTACTCCGAACACTTCCGTAAGGGCAAGCATTCCGTATCCACTCTTTAAACGATGAACACTCAGAAGTTATCATTTGTGTTTCAACTCAAATTGTTCGATGGGGAAACTAGTCAGTAGATTAGATAATTTTATTATATGTCAAGCTTTTATGAAAAACATTTTAGCTGTCTGTGCAAATACAGTAAGATTAAACATTCAACTGACGCGACATTCCAACACATGGGACTTCCAGTATCTTGGACTTACTCACAAGCAGCCAAGATCACAAAATACCACAAATGAACACTTCCGTGTTCGTTCCAAGTAAACAGTTTCGGAGTAAGAAACAGAAGGTGGCAAGTGACATGATGCGTTATCTGTATTTCGGAATGGATAATTAAACCCACGGCTCGCCGACAATGCCCCCCCCCCTCACTGGAACATGACAGTCAATGTTGGCGTTACGCATCTCCTGCTTGCAGGTGGCCTTCTCCTTCGCCATTCTATCTTCATAAATGTGTGCATTCCTATATCGAGATCGTGCATTATTGGATTGCGCTTCCATGCATTACAGTATGAAAACGATTTCTCGAATGTGCCGACGAATAAAATTTACTTCTATTGTGTAGCCAACGTTATCACAGTAAACACAGTTCAACCTTTCACAACCACAGTAGGTCGCCTCTCAATGAATCGGCTATCACGCATTCTACACACTGTTATCAATTGTCCTAGTTAATCACCGTATCAGTCGTTTATGTTAATGTTGACTCCTCTTCACCAGTTTTGTCTGTAACGCTTGATTTGGCATGGTACAATTCTCAAATGACAAATTGATGTGTGTTACGAAAGATGCTGAACAAACACTCTCCCGTTTTAATTGCGCATAAGTTGGATTGAGTTGTATCATAATGAGGTTATTGTGATAGAACGTCAATATACTTATCGAAGTGCTATGGTGAAGGTTTTCAGACTAACTGGCTCATCCAACACGAGTGGGAGAAAATAAGTGCGTTTAAAAAGTACTCTACCGCGTTGTCTTCAAAGTGTAGTTGTTAAACTAAAGTGGGGGTGATGACCTCACCACGTTACGCGTACATCTTTTATCATACGGAAAAGGTTATAGTGATATAAAAAACCTAATCAGTATCACGAAAATGTTTTTATGACAAAACACCTCCTTTCGTATCTTAACAAAAACTTAGGTTGCAGCGGCCCAAAATAAATTAGTTTTTCTAAGTATCCCGCCGATAATCCACATTTTTGCGCGTACGTGTTTTTCACGTGTGTTACCTGTCCGCTTGTTATGGGAGGTTCCAACCTGAACTCAGCGTCACTCCATTCAAGTGTGAAATGCTCCGTACGCAGCGAATTGTATGCTTTACTGAGCAAAATGTTAATTGCTCGTTCGCCTAACGTTGTTTGCGGTCGTATCAAAATCGATTGTTTGAAACAAGCGAGACTGCCGTTCGAAAAAAAATCGGTTTTTGAAGAGTTACA
>JTDE01006441.1:0-34723 GCA_014338405.1 Paragonimus skrjabini miyazakii
TCATCTGAATGCCCTGTTCTTGAGTTTCGATCATTCTGACCTCGCTTATCACGCCCGCATTCTTTACCATTGTTGCCATGCCTGCTTGCTATATATTAACTGAACTAACTTCGCTGTAGTAACAGATGAGATGCGAACGAAATGTCCGTGCACAAGACATCTTACGCTATACTGTTGGCTTTTTTCAAAAATACTGTAAGTATTGCATTGCAGTTTACTGTTACATTTGTCTACTGACTGAATGTAACTATACTACATAACCATACTACTCACACCACCACTATTCAAAAGTGGGGCGACAGCATTGATTTTGCCATCAAAGTAGCCACAGGAGAAACACGGAAAGAAATATCCCATCAACAGTGCAGTATGCCATAGAATAGTTCTGGCTATGCAAAAAGTCGAGCATTAGCGGCTGTGACAGCCAGGACTTTCTGGTAAGATTGAGTGTTTTAGTTTCGTGTCCTGTTTGAGCACCTCATCCTTGTTAGTTTCCCAAAGAAACAACTTTTGCGTCATCCGTGTTCTTGGCTCACAACTCTAGGTGTATTAGGCCGACAATAATTGTCTTCATATCCTGCCTATTTGAGTGCACATTGTTATTCAGACAAAAAAGTGACGCCCTTTTTTTGACCACTATTCCATTCAGCTCCTAACAAACTCGACGGAATTGCTATATCCGTGGTTTTAGTTAAACCGGTTACAAAGAGAGTCAGGTTGCCAGCAGCAACTGTTCTGGTGTTTTTTGAACGCAGTGGGCCAAACACCTGCTGCGGCAACTTCACACCTCTGAAATACAAAAAGAACTTGGTCGTATGTAATTCGGACTTCGCGCAAATATTTCTACATGATATACAGTTAGGAAATTTTCGAAGTTTCTCCCTATTATGATGCATAGTATTGTATTAGTTGGGGAAGCCGAAAGCTGTACTAGTACAAAAAAGTAACAAAGTAATTTTATATTCGATTATTATAGTAATATTCAACTCGTGAAGTCACACAAAACAAAGCGTTGCAGGGGATAATGCCACTGGTGACGGGAATCTACAAAAATTAGGCGTGAAACGGAATGTGATTAGACGCAGAACGTCATCTGATTGGTTATCACTCCGTAAGGTACGTAATTTGCTCTTCATCTAGTTAAGACATAGTTACACGAATGATTACTGCTGATTATCGTTGATATCATGTGTTAAGACGAATATATGGTGATTTGATAAGTTACTTCATTTTGAAACCAAGGACCACTTAATTTCAGCCTATGGGTCGGATTTGGAAAGCTAAGTCTAAATTGTCTACACAGAACAACGAGATGAAATTCGATTTGTTTGAAAAACGCCTAGTTAAGATTCACGAATGTAGAATGCACTGAAAGTTGGATGGTAAACTAGAAGAGCCAGTGTCGAATTTTATTCGTCTGTTAGTATACGAATGCTTAACTACTAGCAAACTTAGCATCCTTCGAAAGAGAGTACATCTAGAATCATCCAGTATGAAGTTTGACCTATAACAATATGTAGTAATTGTTCCATGTTGATGCCACACCTAAAACCTAGTTGGCTCGTCGTTGTTGGTCCTTCCGAATCAATCAGTTTATTTGCTGTCGTCAAGCAGGATACGCTGTGAGAAACCAAGGCGGCTTGGAAACACATTCGGGAAAGTTTTTCAGAATAGTACGTTTGATTCGCAATCGACAAACATCACTATTAAGTAAACCTGCGACGAAACCCAACTCATCCACGTGACGTGTCAAATCCAATCTGGAGCTGTCAGTGTTCAACTACTGTTAGCGATTGCAGTTATTGTTGTCAATCCCTACGGTAAAAAGGTTCGCACGTGTTTCTCAACTCCCCTGAACACCTACTTCGGACCATTAACAGCCCGGCTAAGCGTTAGCCGTTTGACACCGATCCGTATGTGTCTTATTGGGTGTACATTCTCTTATATTGCATATTCACAAGCGGTTCAATCATTCTTCGGTAGACCCTGATCCATCCTGTGGTTGTGTGGTATGTGCATTGTGCATTGTTTCGTTACCTATCTACAGTTCGTCCATAAAATGCGTAGTATCAAAGACCTTGTGAAAATTGCTGAAAACAACTTCTAGTTTGTGTACAGTCTGTAGGAGTATTCTATACTTTTGTGGATCGAGTTGTTCATGATTCCGTTGCCTAATAAATGCTTCAAGTCAGATACTTGTCAGTAAGTGACAGGTATTTGCTAACTGAGCGAGCCCTGCTGTAAATAAAGATGGCCTTTCAGACGAGCGATGCAACATAAACGTAATGATCCCGGTTGAAACTGAAGTCTTACAACACGTTGCTAATCCAGTTTATCACTAGCAGTGAGTGAATTCTTCTGTAGAGCCGCTGAGGCCGAATTTTGTCATCATTGATGAATGCTTGTAAGGTTCAGAATAATCGAATGATTCAATGCACCTTTGACTATACAGTTTATAACTCGACTCCAAATGACGCACAGGAGAGTGGAAATTGGTCACGAACGAATGCTCTTCATTCATTACCGGATATGAACGAATCGACCGGCCGGGCAGACATTTTATTTGTTATCGCCTGCTGCGTATAGCTTAAGCAATTTCATTTCTGGAAGTATTATAGACAGTAGCAAATAGGCCAAAACTTCCAAAGCTACATGGTAATATCACCAGTCGTACATCTGTAAAACGATTCATCAACGTTGTAGTTCGGCAGCAAGGATCACCCATTTTCCGCTGCATTGTGGCAGAAAGAGACGTTCCACACCTTCACAGTAGACATCAGAGAGGTGTGTTTGCCATTTTCTCGTAAGACGTCTTGTAACGCCCATTTTTATGCATTCCCTTATACCCCTCATCATGCATTGATCCAGAAGAAAAAGAGCATTAGTAAAGATGAGGAAAATTTGAGTCGTTAATTGTCTGAATACAGTAGTTCGTTGATTATCGTTCCAAAACCAAACTGACATGATACATTGTCACATGTTATAAATAAAAGAGGATTTGCTTATTGGCACATTTTATTAAGAAACGACCCTCGAGTGTGGTTTGTATATATTTCCCTTGCGACTGAACCATCTTTGAACGCCTAATCCATTAAACTAGATTTACAGACGTCGCCAACTATGTTGAATATCGACCAGCGAGTAAGAGGGTGGTATTCCAAAAGAATGTCAGACACCATTTAAGTGAACTTTATAAGGACAGTGGCTTTTACTGTGAGTTGTTCACGCAAGTTTAGTTCATCTAGTAACACAACCAGTTCGTATTCCCCAGAGAACTTACAAACTTGTTTTTTTTTTAATACAGACTTCCCTTTCTGAAATATGAGTTGAGGCCTTGAAATTTATTGCTTATATATGCCTTGAAAACGGTTGCAGGAAAGCATTTAATCAGACCCAAAAAAATGTCGTACACGTGTTGCCACCCAAGCTGGACAATTTCTTCTTTGCCAATATTAAGTGTGTCCTTCATTGTGAAGTTGAGAATGTTTTGAAGTTCACTGCATGTAACACTTATGTGTGGTTGATTATAATTTGGTTATCTTTGTCGACTCTCCGCCATCGTCAGCAGCTATGATAAACAAATTTAGATCATCATGCAGAACCCCAGTCTTCCTCCGGTTCTGCGTCGTGTTATAACAGGAGAACGAGATATTTGCTTAAACAAAGTAGCAAACTGTATAAAATTTGACCTAAGAGAAAAATAATTCAAATTAGCATTTCGATTTATCTCATCAGCCGCATACTAAATACAAACAGAATATATAACAAAGAGAGTCACATCATTATAGATCATGTTATATTGTACCTAATAGATAGAATTCGAGGTTGACTGTAAATGTTAATTTGATGAGTTAAGCTAATGTTACACTCCTAACATAGCACTGACACTGCTTTTCTGCCGTTTTCATGTCCGGGTTAGTAATTTTCTCAACAACTCAAAAATGTGACCGAACAATGCTATTTGTTCATCAGTAGCAGACAAGGAAAATGGTAGAACGGAGGAGAAAAGCGGTTGGATATTGCTCATTGTTTCAAGTGATAAATAGAAGGCATCTCAGTAGAGAGATAACAGATTATCAATTAATTGTCCGGTCTTGTCTAAAGGTCTACACCCGTCAACAGGCCACGCACGAAGCGATCACTTACCGTATTTTAGTCATGATCACTTGTACAAAAGTTATGCAACAGTGAATGACCAATTGTGATTGGTATATTCCGAAATGAAAGTGAATTTTGAAAGAAGTACTTTGTATTTCGAAATTGATAACTTCATTTTACGAGGGAATTCGATAACTAGGTCTATTTGCAACATATGGAATTATTTCAGTGAAATAATTTCGCATTAATTGATCTGACCTTGTGGATATTAGAATATGCGTGTCTGTCATATATTATCTGGTGAACCAAGTGGTAACAAGAAACTTTCAATGGATTCTCTCAATCTAGCTACCCACTATAATCTACTAGCACGTTATAAGCTCGTGGTTTAGTATATCTCAGCAAATCTACGGAGATCTGCCATGTTCAATTGTGATCTGATGGATTTCTTCAGTTTGGCATAAGCAAATAAAATTTGGTCTATTTTGAAGCACAGCCTAAATTTTGACGAACTGTGCTAAAATAAACAATCAATCTTGGTTGATTTTCACGATATCAATATAGATTATACACGAACCTTTTACTCAGCTTAAAAAATGCATGAGCTTGTTTTTTATTCTCGCCAAAGCTTATAATTGCCGGGATTTGGATGCGGGTTTATATGCTGATGGAGTCAATGGAGCATTTGCCTGCGCGATTACCTATACAGAAATGGGAAGGATTCGACTACTTTTCAAGTTTCCACAAACTACGATAGAAAGTTTTTCTAGTTTCAACAATACCTCAAAACTACGAGTATTGACACAGTGCCCAAAAATGTTAAATCCTTGAGGTCAATGTAACTGAGAAGGCATAGTCATTAGGTCATTGACTAGAGTGGACATACCGGTTTTTGCCTGCAATAATGACGATCGAGAAAAAATCAGCATAACTGGTAAGCGAATGTAGATGAGCGATTTCTCGTAGTAATTAGGTCAAGTATAGAGTATAGTCAAGTGGAAAGTGGTCGACACCGTTTCGTCTTGAGAATGTACCTCACAGGTTAAATCACACCCATAGCAAGGATACAAATTGCTGATGGAATCTTACGACAGAAAATGTCGAGTTGAATGCTGTTGTTTCAAATGAGGTGCCCGACGAGTTTATATGAATGCAAAGGCCATGTCAAATGTGAAATGAGCTGAGTTCATACTAACAGCGTCCCAAACTCTCACTAGTTAAAGATTAACCCCGTAGGGCGTGTAAATAATAAGTTGGAGGGTTCAGCAGATAGAAGTAAAAGGGTGTAGCTTCTATCAGAGTAGAGAATATTATGCAAAGGACAATTATCAAGGCAACTGGGACGTCAGAGTTAAAGATTTCGCATCGTACAATAATGCCGTCAGCTAGTCAATCAGTAGTAAAGTAGACTTACATCGGCCTCTTCGACTATTCCAAAACTTCACAAAGCAAGCCCCATGAGTTTTTAATCTGTGTGCATGATCAGTAAAATTGTAACTCGTTACTTAATTTTATATAATTGTACCAGCCAAAGAGGAGAAACTATCTAAAACAGCCTGTTCGATGAAACTTTGTTTTTCATGAATGCTACGGGGATTTTGAATTATTTAATCTGTGTTACCGTAACCGCTGGAAGGCGGGTGTTGTCCATCAGCCTGTTTGATGCCTCAGGCTCTTCCCAGGGTGGTTCTAGTGAATCCCGATCATATCACCTTAAACAAACAGCTATTTGTTGGCTAGCTATCTCAAAATGGCCAATTACAAATTATAGTAAATTAGCACTTCGATGCGACCAACATTGATCATATGTTTACGTTACGCTAGCTGTTACTTAATTGTCATCGGATGCAGTTAATTTAGAGTAAGGCGTCTAATCAAACGTCGTTTTATACTGGGTTTCGGTTTGAAAAGTATCGTTGTAGTGCTGGATAAATTACAACAGTTGTCTTAAAAAGAATACTTAGTCTCATTGCACGTTGTTGAATGGATTTCAGTAGAACTAACTGAAGTATGTATGACTTCAGTCTTTCGAAGTAAAGCTTTCCCGAGTTGCGCTTCACAGAGGCGTTGGAATCCGGAATGTTTTCAGCAGAATCACTTGAAAAACTGCATTGTATGTTCCCGCAATGGAACTTACCTTACGACTGTGAGTAAATTGGCATTCAACCTCGCCCTTGAGTTGAAGAAGAAATGCGGGCTGTTTCAACACTGACGGGTCAAATTCCTACATACAAGGGTTTTTATATTTTACTATAAGCGGTTTAGAGTAACCGATTAATTGTTGTGTGGTCTGTAAAAGGGCCATCATTTTTTAACAGTATCTCGAGTGCAAACACTTCTGCATGATCAAACACTATGGACACAAAACGTAATTTTGAGCAGAAACGCGTGACAAACAAGTTCGTTTTCGATATTTCATCATCAAGTCAAATACAACACATTTATATGGGTTCGATGGAGGTGGTAGATAACATATCACTGGAACAAAAGATGTCAGTCAACAGTTTCTCTCTGGTTTCAGTCATGTAATTTAGTTGCATAACATTGACCACGTGAGTTGAAAGAAATCTGCGAGGAATACATCACATCCATGCGATAATTCTATTTGCGTACACGGTCATGGAAGGTTCAACGTTTTGACTAGCCGTTTTTGAGCGCACAATTGTGGTGGGTATAGGCGAATTGCAATGGCCCCTGCAATTGATAGTATACGACCCTTGACCTGTTTCGATTGTATCCCACATATTCGGTGGATTGGCTTGAACGATTCTGTCTGATTGATCAGATGGTTCGACTCGATCAAGTGCGTAGCGACCGGAGACGAACAGAGCTTTATCGATCTTCGTGTCAACCACACCGGTTGGTGCTTCCGAATGCGTTCAGCTAATCGCTGTTATTCGGCCTATGTAGCTTGTTCAACAGAAACAAACAAAACGACATGCACAAAAAGAGGCGGCATGAATAGGCAATATATATCTCAGCTGAAAGCACAATACCGGTGTGGAGGTAAACGGAACGTGTAGTTAAGCTATGAAATACGTTTTATTGATTGCTGCATTAAGCTTCTCGGTTACGGTTTCAGAGACACCATTACCCTTGAAGGGCAAGGAAACATAAACAGACTTTTAGTCTGCAGTTTGTGGTTTATCCATCTTAGCGCTTATTCGCATATTTTCATGAATAATTCATTCCCAACAGGCGTATAAAATATAAATTGTCCTTCCTCTTCGATGTTGTCGCTCCTTTATGAGCAATTGAGTGATCTCCAACCATCACCAGTTGTTAACGCTGAGATGCTCAAAGTAACCTTAGTTCGGTCTTGTTATCACTATCTCACAACAAAGTCAATGACTAGAAACTTACTGGTCAGGATGCACTTGGCTTTACTAAAATTTCTAAGACAGATTGAGAATATAATAATCTCCAGATATGACAAAGGCGCTGGAATTTTCCTCAGACAAAACCGATTACTTGAGTAAACTGAATGCATTAGTGGAAGATAAAACCAAACGTGTTGGCGTACAAAACGAGAAGAACAAAACGACAGTTGTTGAGAAGTCACTAACAAAACACTCAGGTGTTTGAAACAGAACGGCCTGATAGATTATGCAGCTTTTGAAAGAATTAGACCAGTAAGCTCTTTTATTCCTAGACTCTACGGGTGACCCAGGGTATATAAAACGGTGTACCACTAAGACCGACCTTAGATATGTACAATTCTCCGTACCACGCAACTGCAAAATGGCTTGCCACGCTGTTAGAGCCAGTTAAGAAGAAACTAGTTCCTAATAACTTGAGGGATTCCTTCGAATTTGTTGGAATATTAGAGCAGCTGAACCTACTAGACAAGCGTTTATTCTCGCTTGACGTCACATCTCTCTTCAAAAATATCCCACTCAATGAAACGATTTAGTTTCAAGGACAGTACAATGAAAATAATAACATCAACGTGGGAATACCAGTAGAAGAACTAAGGCAGTACAACGTTCATTTTAAGTTATCCGGCAAGCTATATCGTCAAAAGGACGGTATGGGGTCGCAGCTAGGCCCATTGTTGGCTGATATCTTTGTGGCAAAGCTAGGGTATAGTTCATTGGCACATCAAATAAAATCAGTCACCATTTACACGCGTTATGTTGACGATATCATCTGTGTGGCAGGTGAATCTAAAAGCCTCAAAGAGATACTGAGGATGTGCATTAGAATAGTTATTTTACCCTAGAACCCGAATCACCAGCAGGTATAGTGTTCTTAGGCGTGCTCATGTCTCATCCCGAGGATGGCACAATACAACGAAAGGTGTATCGGAAGGCAATTTGGACCGGCCAGTATACAAACTTCAACAGTTTTGTGCCACTAAGACAAAAGAAAAACATGATCCGATGTCTGGCAGATAGGGCCAGCAAAATATGCTTGAGTGACAGCATCGAAGAGGAAAGACAGTTTATATTGTATACACTCGTTGAAAACGGCTATCTGGAGCAATTTATTCATAAAACTGGTCAAGGGTCTTATACTATCAATTGCAGGGGCCATTGCAATTCGCCTATACCCACCACAATTGTGCGCTCAAAAACGGCTAGTCAAAACGTTGAACCTTCCATGACCGTGTACGCAAATAGAATTATCGCATGGATGTGATGTATTCCTCGCAGATTTCTTTCAACTCACGTGGTCAATGTTATGCAACTAAATTACATGACTGAAACCAGAGTGAAACTGTTGACTGACATCTTTTGTTCCAGTGATATGTTATCTACCACCTCCATCGAACCGATACAAATGTGTTGTATTTGGCCTGATGATGAAATATCGAAAACGAGCTTGTTTGCTTTACGTTTTTTCTGATCACCAAACCGGGTATATTCACTGTGTTAACACGTAATTTGGATTTGGTGACATGTCCAAGTGCACTGGCGATGAACGCTCCGTACAAGCGGTACTCGAGTCAGCCAAACAAAACCTTATTCGTGAAATCGGTGTAGATTCGGAGCATGTTATGTGGGCAAGACTGAGCGCCATTTGCAAACCATGGTCATGGAGCACACCCTGAAGTGGATCAAAAAGAGTCATGCAAACGCATCATCCAATGCACGTCATATTCTAATATTGCAAGACCTATGGAAACTAACAACGATATCTTGCATTTTCTACTTAACGTCACACAAGCGAACATTGCACTGTACTGGGGCTGTTGACACTTGGCAGTTCAAACCTGTATTGTGTGTTCAGCAGCAACAGTTCGTAGGATTGTCATTACCATGTCAGTGACGATGATTATGCGCTCTGACAGTTGACTTTCTCTGGTATCTTGTTCTTTTTCTTATGGTGATGTACGAATGGTCTGTCGTATCAATCGTAAAGATGGGGCGAAATTCTTCCGGATATAAATTGTGCAATATCAGCCTACTGTCTTCTGTATCCAATGTTGTTTACTGGCACATCCATGGCAAGAGGTTGAAGTGTTGTGGGCTTAGAAGATGCTTGGCCTAGAAAGGTTTACATCGTATTAAATCCCGTACATTTTGTGGTAGAACATACGAGTAGGAACATCTACACTCATTTACACGGCTGACATGTATTCGCAAACATTGGACATCAGTCCATTGTCATTGGCTTCGGTGACACGTTCCTTGTAGTGCGTACATGCTATTCCAATAGTCCCCTCTGGTATCTTGTTTTCCTGGCATAGAAATCCATCCTCTATTTCCTAGTTGTACGCACTATGCTACTCACAACCAAAGAGGCATATAGTACAAAATTGACAGTTGAGCCGCATGATGGTATAGTCACGTTCAAGTCATTAGGTTGGCAATCATACCGCATCGTCTGCTGTGTTATGGGGCACATTCACTTGAGATGGGTGTCAAACAGCGGTGTTCGGGAAAATCGAAAGTAAAACTTTTGTTTCAGTGTCAACGGCTTCATAAAAGACATTTCCAAGGTATTCCTGTCTGACAGAGCGGATTCAACCCAATCAGTTTATGTATTGGAGAATGAAAATGTGCCCCAAAAAACGTAGTTCATGCACTTCGGAAATGCAAATAAAAATGCAGTGGATGTTATTAGTCAAAATTAACTAACGTACTGGCTTCATGTTGCAACGGATTTGTGAATAAAGTTTTAATGTAGGGTAAAAAGTAATGATTATTTATTCCGGTTCATCAACGCTTCTCACATTCAGGCTGTGACAGGCGAGATCACAATCCCATCAGGAAGATATTTTCATGGCGTTCTCAAACTAATAAATAGCTTTTTCATTACTCACAAGGTTGGTTGCTGTGTGGTATTGTTTACTGTCTCTTTAAACACTCTGATTTAATCTGTCACAGTGTGACTTCAGTTAAACCGAGAAATGGCAATCCAAATACACGGGGCAACAAAAAGTCGTCTTTTCGGTCCTAGGAGACAACAACTATTACCAGGTGTACTCTAAATCACGGCAAGCAGCCAGATTCGTTCATCAGAATGCATTAGTAATTGAGGTGGTCTGAGTGTGCACCTAAGGGATTATCGGCCTTGTCAGCTTGTGGTAAAGTGTCTATTGAAGTTTGTTGTACAGATCTACAGACTCTAGTATGATTGCTGAAATACGTTGAATTGAGGTTAACAGCCGGTGTATGAAATTTTTTCTGACGGTTCACTTCACAGGTGTATGTAGGTACAATTAATTACCTATCAATTCCGCAGTTTCCATCTTCCCTGAAATTAGCACACTTTTAACAGTGTATATTCCAATCTTGATGAAACGCAACATTACTTAGTAAAAGTTCTGAGCGCTTGAAATTTTTTTTCAAAGTTAGCAGTATTGCTTTCTTTTTTGTTAAAACCTTTCACTTAACCTCTGGAAACCAACCGATTTACCTTCTCATTCTCAAACCTGCATCACTCAGATCCAGTGTCAAATAAGTAATCATAACCTTACTCAGAATGTTAGTTGACTCAGGGCAATTCAAATCGGCCTATGTTCCGGATGGTGGTGTTATGATTTGTGATCCACAGAACAGTTAATCTGTATCCAGTCAATGTGACCGGCGGTTTCACTACTGCTCTCAACCTAGCGTCTTTGTTCTATTGCAGACTATAATTTAGCCCTGCACAATGTGATATCACGGGGCCAAATGTCACCAAGATTGCTTCATAAGAATATAAACTGGAATTTATGCGATTGTCATGAAGAAGATACGCATGAATAATAGAAACTGAGGTGCCCAAACCCGTAGTATTTTGCTGCTTTTCGAAAGATTGTACTTGAGAACCCTATTTGGAAACCGCCGTCAAATTTGGTGTTGGATTTATATTTTTAAATAAATTAGTCTTATCAATAAGGTGCTAAGAATAGGCATGGCTACTCTGTCTCTCTTCTTGTTTGATATGGTGATAATTCACCATTTATACTCTACTCTGTCTGCGGTTCTAACTTATATATATATCTATGCAATATGTATATATATAATTTTTGTTTCGCCATCTCCCCCGTCCTGTTCGAGAAGATAATACAGAAATCGCCAGTTCAGTGTACATAATGCTGCTCACCAACTATAAGTGTTCCTTGGGGAGCATTAAACTAGGTGAAAAAGCGCGATGATTTTTACAGGGATTTTAAAATGTTTTGCGGCTGTTACACGACGAGAGAATTTCCTGGGTTCCTAAAAGAAATATCATTCTTAGCAATCCAACGCGTCTTTAAAATCAAAATCCTCGAAAGATGACTGAAACAACCCGGGTCAGTCAATAAATTCAAGGGGATTTGAATAAAATATATCCCCTCTGATGTTAACATGTTAATGTTTAGCAAATTTCAAGTAAATTTAGAGTGCTAATTTTTGGGGCAAATCCAAACGACTTGATCAAACATTGACCAATTCGTAGCGACGCATTTCCGATGACAGTCAAAAGAGTGATATAATTCACAAAGAGAGGTACAAAAAAAACGGAAAACTGTTGAAGAAATCTTAAAATAATCAAGTCAGTTTGCTTACTCTGAAAATGAGCAGGTGTACATTTGTGAGAACAAATCATAATCTTGAAAACTCCACAAGAGTTTCACGTCTGTTAGTACCATCGCTTTTGAACATGGGTTTTCTACCACCCGTTCATAGTGATATTTCCGGTTGATTTCTGTTTTTTCCATAGAAAATATTGCTGAAGTACAAGATAAAACAGTTCTGAAAGTAAAGATTCAACACTTGAGGGCATAAATCAATTAGTTGAAATGACTTTGAGTTATAGACAACTCGGAAAATTGAAGAAGACGAAATTATCTTTAGTTCTGTTCAGTTTTAGACTAATCTTGTGCCATGACCAGGTCAAGTAAGTGGATTATACCATTGTGGGTTATACCATTCACATATGATAATTTGGTCGTGCCTAGTGTGAGGTCAATGGCGCAGTGGTAAACACGGTTGCCTCATGAACAGAATGTCCGTGGTTCAAGTCCCGACAGTGGCGAGGACATGCACTACTGACGAGCTCAAATGAGAACGAAACGCAAGTCTAGTGCTTCTGTCTTGCAAAAGGCGCCGATTCCAAAGTCTGTGGGAATGCAACAGTGGCGATCAATTGTGGGTGATGTTCAATCTACATAACATTCTCCTCAGATATCATTGAAACCTTGTTGAAGCATTAGGTAGGATAAGTGGCGACGTATTACAAAGCATAATAAAAAGTGGTCTGATCAGGAAAATAACAATTTTTGTACCATACGTCCGATTCAGTTACGAACAAATTTTGCGTCAATATTAATAAAAAAGAATAGCACACGTTGTAGTTTAAAATCAACGCTCCCAGCACATGTTGTTTCTAAGTCCAATCTTAACAAAGTCAACAGAGTAGATATTACAATTTTCTTAAGAGTTAATCATTCCGCTCTTCCACTATAGAAACTAAACCTCAGTTAACACGAGTGTAACGAAACGGTCTTGGGGGCTGCACAACAGATGTAAAGCAGTAAACTAGTAAAGGACAACTTTGAAGAGTGTTTTCCTTGGACAACCACCATCCATGAGGGCGGCTGTTAGAGAGAAAGCATATCATTTATGCACGCATAATTTGGGTATCTCATAGCTTTTATTTCGGCGCAGTTGGCGAAACAACTTCAAACTCAAAAAGTTTATCGACAACATTGTTTTATTATTACTCAATTGCAATACAGTGTCCGTTACTCTAAGATACCCTAACTATTCCAGGTCATTCTACAGCGGAGATCACTTATAAAGCTTAACATGACCTTAACATGCCTTTTCAGTGTTCAGTCTACTACAAAGCGGGGGCTTTGTGAACAGCTTGAACTTGATTAGGTGTAGACACATTTTTAACCGGCAGAGATCAGTGCATTTGACAAACAACGGTTGGACATATGCTCAGCTGGTTGCTGCGCACAATACCATGATCACGATCATAAATGACTATACGAGCAAAGACCTGAATTCATCCAGTGTAAGGCATCCAAGGAAAACAGGTCATATGTTTGACCCAGTCAGTTTGATCGGCGTGGTACTGTACATTTGAAAAATACAGTCGCTTCTCTGTTCGGAAAAATGTATTGCCCTTAATTTTCGACTGATTTCATGTTCTCACAAACCTTTGACTCGGGTAGTTTATCCGCCTTGAAGTTGACGATATTTTTTACATCGATGTAAGTTTCACTTGCGTTCGTTTCTACTATTACTACCATCCTCGTGCCCCATACATTCTTGTTTCAGTTCACGCCTCAAACGATTAGGCAGAAAGAAAACACATTGAGACGCATGTGTCTTCGTTTGTCATTCATAAGGCAAATAATGGGAACTCAGCATCCTGAAGTGACAACAGTCGGCTAACAATGTGCTAATTACGTACTTTTGTACGGTACTGGCAGTCGACCGACGCGACAACTTGATCCCGTCTCCCTCCTCCCAAATTCACCCCAGTTAACACTGACTTCTTAAAAAGCATGTCTCTCTCCCTTGCGATTATAACCACAACGAATTCGTGTTTGTATTCTACCCATTTGCTTTATCCTCGTACTATTTTGATCAATAAACTCCCTTACTATTACTTGATTTGATATATAATTGTACCGGCCAAAGATGAGAATATAGCGAAAACAGTTCTGTTTGCCCGAACCCAAATTGTTTTACTTTGTATTATAGGTCAAATATAAGGAAACGTCCGGAATGGTCTTGACAACTACACAGGTTCACTAGAGCTGTTCAGTTTGATAGATAGAGACACCAAATAAACGTCCATTTCAGTTTGAGATGACCAGGGTAATTCAGACAGGAATGTTCATTTGTGTGCCCGTGAGTCATCTAGACTTACTGTGAAAAATGATGCGAACACCTTAGTTCAGTTAATTGTTAACGAAGGTAGGTATGCCTGGAACTGTTGACGTTTAGTCTACTTTCTGCAGTCGCAAATGAAAAACATTACCAAAACCAGTTTTCCAGTAAGCAAAACTGCTTCGATAAATTCTCATCTTAGACTGGTACATTTTTATTGAGGAATAATAGTACGAGAGCATAGCGATCAGGGATTTGTGTGGTCAAAAACAGTTCGTTCACGCATTGAGATTATCATGTACAACCAACCTGTGCGACAACATAACCCCGTCCTTCTAATGCACCCAAAGTAACACTGTGATTCTGAAACCTACATCGTTTCCGAGGTTAACTACAAGGCAGTCATGTTTGTGTTCTGCCTAGTCGCCTTAACCTCGGACTGTTTTTGATCAGTAACTTCCTTTACTGCTGCTTATTTTCTAGATAACTGTGCCGGGATAAGAGGAAAACATGTCGGAATCAAGTTTGCTTGCTAGAAAAATGTATTTCATGCTTTCCACGAGGACCGTTAATTATTTAAAATATCGGAAAATGTAGGTTATGCGGTAGCAGTTTGTACTGTCATAGTCTATTGTGTTACTGTATGCATCAGTTGCTTGAATATGTGTTCAACCTTCGCTGCTATAAGTATCAAACTGTTCTGCTGGTTCATATGATACCGCAACTGCATGTTAACTAAAAGCTCACGGAAGAGGTTGGTTTGAGGCTGGTGAGAGTACACGGAGTGAATACATGTGACAGAAAAGGCTAATTGACGCTCATCTTATTCCTTTATTCACATCATTTTCTAGCCTTAAGATGTTTCGTTTTTCTCTCTGAACAGCTAGTTGTATCACGTTACAATGCCAACTACGACTCAGCTTTCAATAATCACGAAATACTTCCAGGCTTCTATTATTGTTCTAGACACTAGGTAACCTATTGAACTTGCTAGGACATTGCATTTAGTGTCAAAATGAGTTGATGATCCTGCTGTGTCACCAAAATATCCGAACGGTATCAACACCTCATCCTTCAATTTTCCAAAACAGCTTTGTATACAACATTATAGGTTTTTGTAGTGTGCTTTAACTTATGTCTCATCATGAGAATCGCATCACTGGGAGCACTAACCACAGTTTCAGTACAAATTATACAATTCAGTGGACTGCCAACAAATGAAACCCAAATATGAAAGAAGTATTACCTGCTGCATTGAAGTTAAAAACTTGCAGTTTAGCCAAACGGTCACACTGTATTCCTTGTGAGTAGTCAGGTGCAACCAGGTATTCGTGTTTCAGACAACAGGGAAAATGCACTAAGGATTATTGACGTGCACCCCGGCAAGTATTTTTTTCATGGGTGAACGAAACACCAACAATTGTGGAGTCCCTGTTTCGTTTGCTTGTGCGAATGAGTGTTTGTGCTTTAGATTATGTTGAAGCACATATCACCTGTGCCAAATTTCTGAATAAACAGCATTTGTGCCATCAACGTTGTTAGGTCACAAAATGTGTATACGGTTGGATAAAAAAGCTATATTTTAGATGAGGGTAATTTATGCAAGGGAATTGTAGAACACCACAAACTGCAGCGAGTTTGCCGAATGTCTTTACATTCAAACCTAAAAAATAACCCGGTGTTTGTTTACTAAATTGCGGTTTGGTTTCTGTAATTGCGTCAGTCCGCTTTAAACACCAGTTTGAGAGGATACAAATGAATAATACATAACCATGAAATAACGCTTCTGCATCATTAAGCAGACCAGGTGGTGCATTGGAAAAGAATCACTTTACCGTAGTGAATAGATAATTTGTTGGAGCACGAATGCAAAGTTGCATGTTTTATATGCTCAGTTGATAACGACCCACAGTTTGTGTTAATTTAGTGTATGTTTTTCATACAGCGCTACTTATCTGTAAAAATCGTTTGGTAACCGGATCGTACAATCAACACTCGCCGCTGAACACTCACTCAGTTCACTCATTGTTGTCCCACACAAAGACTGGTGTATTACTGTAACGTGTGTACTCAGCTGTTGGGCTGTGTTGTGCCACACGTGTTTGGATGATCAGTTCTCACTTCCTCCGTTCACCTGCTACGAAGGAGATGCTTGGTTGCATGAAACTTACAGATTAAACTGGTTGCGGTGCCAGTTCGAAAATACTTTACTTTCGACATAGGCCAGTGTCAACTGTCTCATGAGTACGATGTCGATCGAAAAAGAATAGGACTGACACGAGACAACTTGGCGGTGAAATTGGCCATGCCAATATCTCACATAAGCGCCTACATGCCGTCACTATGAACCACACCATTAACCACGCCGTGGAGCATTGTTCTCGATTTACAAGTATGGGAAAAAGATTGGTTGCAGTAGGTTGCGGACTTCTAGCCTCGCATGTGAGCCAGACTCGGCGTCACATGTACTGTGGTTCATGGTATCATGTTTTCTCTAGTGTATATTTAATGTAAATTTACGTACGAATACGCCGGGACAGGTTACTTAACATTACGAACTCTACAGGTGTTGGTCAAAATGCACAATACTAAGAATATTCAGTGTAAGCAGCCAGCACTGGATTATGTTTTCAGTCAAATTGCGTATAATAAACCGCGGTATGTACACGCTGAAAATATAACTGTTGCATATAAGGCAGAAAAAGTTCTAGTACGAGCTGCTGCTATCTATGAATCAAACGTCACTTAACCGTAGCCAGGGTGATACCATTATATAAACAAGTCACTGTACAAAGACAAAAGGTATATCACTGATGAGTAGTCGGTGGTTTAGTTAACTTCAACCTGATTGATACCCACAGTTGTTCGCAGCTGCCGCACTCCCACAGACTTTCCAGTCGGCCTTCTTCGAAAAGAAGAACTAGACTCGAGTTCTGTTTCCATTGGAGCTCGTCCGTTGTGCATATTCTTGCCACTGCCGGGAATAGAACTCCTATCACGCTGTTCATGAAGCAATTGTGTTCATCATTGCGTCAATGACCTCACGTTAGGCACGACCGAACTGTCATATGCGAACGCTCAACCACTTTCGGCTGTGAGCAGTGATCAGGTTCTCCGATCGTCTCGAGTGAAGGCACAGTTACTTTCTTGTTAACTTCTCTCTCCAAGTTGAAATCACAGAAATCAATAACTTGTTGAGCAGTATTCAGACTACTGCCATGGCAAGGATATACACAAATATCTCCAGTGAGAGCAAAGCTCGAGTATAGTACTTATTTTCGAAAGGATCCGACTGGAAAGTGTGTGGGAATGGGAAAGCTGCGATCAATTCTGGGTGAGGGTCAACTTGGACAAGGTTACATCGCCTACGCCCCCACCACCCCACCTTTTCTGATGCACCGGAATGTCGCAATCTTGGAAACCAGTAGATACCTGTGTACGGTAAATTGTACCTATCAGGAAAGACAACATTCCCACTTACCACTGACCTCGAGCTGTGACATCATATTTCTCGCTTTGTATTGTGCAAGCTGCCACAATAGCTGTTCTGCAATCTAGAAATATGCGGATGGGACTGTGCACAGCAAGATAAGATGGCGACGAATCCCATGTTGTCGCACAATACGGCATTTGAGGTTGGGTATGTTTATATTCACGCTCATGGAACACACTGGAAAAAATACGTAGTTAATTCGCAGAACCTTCTGGAGGTGTGTCATCTCTTACTTAGACTGATTGATTCAAAACGACCTAATGAATCTGTACAGCAAAATCAATGCAGGTCAGCAGTGGAATACCGGAAAACACAGAGTACGCTGTAGTTGGTCTATATTTTATTGTATTATACGCTCAACTACGTCCAGTAAAAACGGCAAATATAATGTGACCAGGGTTTCTTGCACGAAAGTCGATAATAAAGCAATTCCGTGGGCTCGTGTTATGTGAATAGACCTCGTAAATAAGAGCAAGTTGACATTGCCGCGTACTAATTATCAGTCTACTTTTCACCACTATATCTCCCACAACTGAAGAACCTTTGCTAAGTTATTGTACCATACCTGATGAAGAACAGCCAAAATCGAACTTGTTTACTGCGCATATATTTCAGCTGTCAGCCACTTCAAATAAAATAGACGGATATAATCAATACAAATGATCGGAGCACATTATTTTGTTGGGTGACTTGAAAGAATCCCGCACCGGTCAGTTACACTAGAGTAAAGTAGAAAGGAGAACTGACTTCATCAGACAAATTCTATTACTTGAAGAGCAGCTTGGTATATGAAATAATCAAATATATATATCTCACAAAGTACTTAGATCCTCGAGCACTTGTTTGGCTTAATCAAATGGATTACCTCACGGTGTGACTAGTCAGGAACCAACCGTTGATTTTCCTGAACTTTCTTTCGCTTATTTCAGCATGCAAATGGGTGAATTATTTCCTGTTTTCTCCAATATCCCGTTAGAATGCCTCGTCCGTTTAAAAAACAGTGTGCCCGATTAGGCACGGATCATATGATTTAATTAAGTTTAGCATTGAAACGCGGATAAACGGAATTTATTTTCTGTGTGTGCAATCTTATAGACAGACTGATTTATGAAAGCACTTCGTTCAGGTGCGGGATGCAAGTGTTTTAGGTAAATCGCTGTTGACCCAAAATTATGAGATAAAGAACGAAAGTAACATTCTTAGGATTGGCAGTAACATATTTGTGGGAGTATTGGTTCATTTGAACGAATGAATTCATTGGTAAAATTTGAAATAATTTATTCTCGGCCAATGTGAATATAAATTTTTATAGGCGTAACCAAACACACGAAGTGGAAAAATCAATATTCAGTTAAACGTTGATTGAGTTGTACAACGAAGTTGTATCAAGCCAAGCCAATCAAAACCCTTACTTTATACAAAGTGAACAGAATTTGGCGTTAGTAATTGGTGGGGCGTAAGACAGTGATTGTTAGGAAACTATTGTTTTGCGACTGCTTGGGAGAGATTGGGTGACAGAGATAAGTCAAGTCCAGCTGTCATTATATTAATTCACTTCACTTAGTGGGTTGCACTAACGTACTGACATACAGGTGATAAGTCAACATTCCGCAGGGTTTTTGCAATCAGCAGGACTACCATCAGTTGAGATTTTGTGGTTGGGGGAATAAACTGTGTGAATGGTCGACTGTTCATAACATACTTGACTTTCGATGAGAATGTTGTTTGCAATTTTTGGTAAGTCAGCTTTTAATTTCAGAAGCTGCCGATTTTCGTAAGGGGTTTCTTACTGCAACTTGCGTGATGTTGAGTGTAATCTTTCAATTTTCAGCAATTTTTGTACATAATTGATTAAACAGGACAGAATCGTACCAGAAACGCAGTTCTGTCCCTCAATTAATAGACTATCATTAATCTCGGTACACTTGTTTTCGATCTTGCTTTCTGCTACGTATACTGACTGCACGGGGCAATTTATTAGCGTTGTTGAGACACATTTTCTGTTTGATTAACATCAATCCGTCATCCGTGAGACGTGGTACCATTTTTCGACTGTGATTGATTGGTTCCAAGTTCGTGCAGAACCAACAGTCGATTAGTGCATGTGAACTTTACTGACAGACCGCTAGTGTGTTCTCTCGTGAGACTTCAGAAGTTGTGTCGCACGGTCTACGAAGAGCATTAGCAAGAAGGCCAATGTTGTTCACATTTTCAATCTGAACGTCGCTCCTACCTGATCAGGTTGACTTCCCGGCTAGCCTGTTTCGAAAAAGGCACAGCAGTCGAGTTTTACTGTTGTTAGAGCTCTTCAGTGCTGCATTCTTTTTTCACCGCCAGAATTACACTTTTAGCCACGCTTTCATGAAACGACCATGTTGACGTGTTCCAAAAATCGTAATCACTGGATTGTCAATTGGATTTAGATAGTTATCGTGTCCCTTAGCGAGAGGACCAGGCAGCCTGATATTTTTCACAAACAAAAGTGATCGAACGTTCAGATGTTTTAATTCGGTCTTAATTGTGAGGTCAGCAGTTAACAACAATCAACACAGTCACTCCACGAAAAATTCGTCGAATTCCTAATTTAGGCCGTGGCAAAGGTATATATGACTGACGAGCTCTAACAAACTCAACTTGAGTCTACAGCCACTGTTAGAAAGAGGCCGTGGAATGCGGGCGAGGCTAAACTTGAAATTTACCAATTTCCTATTAAACATTTCCATTTTTTGTTTGTCCATAAAGGGATATGTCATAAATCAAAACACTAGATTATGATGAACTGTCATTAGTTCTAATGTTTGTGAGCACGCTGATTTTTGCAAGTCATTCGTGAAGAATGCAGTCTGCGATTGCATCGAGTTCTGCTTGCCCTCAGGTTCAGCAGTAATGCAATACCATGCTATAAACCACAAAAGCAAGCTTCCCAGGAGAGGATATTTGATACAGTTTCTGAAAACAATAATCTATCGTCATTATAATGGAACTATGCCCAAGAGTTAACACCGTTTCAGAGCAGGATCTCCATCTTCCAAGAATGAGATATACTTTTAAATGATCGGGCTGAGTGTGCATGACATTGATGCTTCTCATTCCTTGGTTGAATCTGAGTGATGTGGCACCTGTTCCCATAGGTTGCCCCAGAAAGTAACCAATATCCGAAGTTGAGAGAAACAGATACACGACATGAGTTGTGCAGTCTTCGAACGCTTGCCGCATTCAGTAGGCAAAATATTGCCGTTCGACTTAAAGGCATTTTACAACGATGGACGACAAATATAGTATGCTTGAATCTGGTGATAAAAATTACCACCAAGAACAATTGCATTCGAATGGGTTGTTATCGAAACAAGAATACACCTGAGTGTGAAACGCAGAGAGGACACCACGATCCATTAGGTACAAGCAACATCAAGTAGACGAGAGACCATATCGAGACTCTTCTCACGATAAGGTATGTATATCTATATATATTAAAAGTTTGTCTAAGTAATTTACGTCACCGCTATTAGAAAACAGACGTTTCATACAACTACGAAACACTACCACACAAGCAATGGTTAATTTTCATAAGTCTAAATGGAGCCACGATATGAAGTCACAGGTAATTTTCACGATAAGGCATACGTTTTGATAATGTCCATTCTTTCGGTGACGAAACGTTTGCAACCTAAACGTAATGCTAGGCGAACATCTAAAATCAAAAATTACCAGACGCAGCTATCGATACGATCATTATTCTCAACTGTCATGAAGTCCCAATTGCTAAGCGATGGATAGGCTGAAGCATCACGTGAATGTACATGCAAATTGTGCGAACCAGCTTTGGCCGTCTCTTTTGTTGGTGATACCAGCAGTGTTCTTTAGATTTTAATGTAGGTCATTTGAAAGCAGAACGCACTTTTCATATTCCCTGGATTTGCTCCATCATAAAAGTGGTGATCAGTTGCGGTCGTTCAGCCTGTATAAAACGTGGATGCAGTTACGTCTCGTAACTTTTGCGTCTCAAAACTGCTCGAGAAATAATTTACAGTTCCATGGTAGAATTATCCGACATGAATGGGACAATTTCGGCACGTCATTTGACAGTCTGTTTACAAACAATTCAGTTACTAGCAAAATGGCAGTAGTCAGAACAAAATTGAAAAATCACGACGACATGTCACCGGTACTAAGAGCATTTCCTGAAGGTTGGTATAGTATGAATGAGGTTAGACTATGGTTATCCATGAGTGATTTATCGGACCAAAACCTTAGTCGAAGAACACAGTTGTACGGCTTAAAAGGTAACAAGGGCAGTATGTCCAACGATAAGCAAGAAACTACGGGTAGTGCATGAGTTCCACTAACCAAGAACACTGATTGTCTTATCAGAATTCTCCATACAGTGGTGTCTACCTTCAGACTCGTAGTGTTCGTTAGTTGTTCTAGATTATTCCATTTGACATACAGACCATCGCATTGAAGCTTGTGCGATTTAACATCCACCTTGTTTTCTCAATAGTTGATGGACATGCTTGCAAGGGAATTTCGGAGTACATTTGCCTTTGCAAGTTGGCCTACTGTACAACGAACCTCGGGTGGCCTTCCTCAGAACCCGAGGTGGTTGAAACGTAGAGTACTACAACTTGCTCATGCCGTTGTGTTATTCTCAATCCGTTTAACAATAACCTGTTAAATGCGACGCCCAAACTGATTGATTTCACTCGTACGAAATTTGGTGCGGACACCATACAAAAGTCTCATCGTTTGAAGAGCACACTGCTGAAAAGCCGTATTTGAATAAATGTAATACATTCCTGAAAGAAGACCGTTCGCTAGAAAAGTGAACAAGCTTCAATCTAAACACCTCTACAGAATGATTGGTCCGGAGCGTTTACTCCTAATTCATTCCATTTGTGCATCAATCAAACAAGAGTTGTTTGTGTAGTATGGATGCCAACGGACAATATGCAGGTGAATGACAGCCGTTACCCTATCCTGATCACAACTACCAGTGGCCCAGATATTTTTGAATTTACCGACTCGTTTGTGTCATTATAACGTTTAATCCCCGAAGTAAATAAACATAATACTGAAGGTCAGTGAACACCTGGTTACAACTTATTCTGCCTCTAATTATATATTACACTGTGTATTACGTACGTTTCGTGGATTGGTATGGCGATACAGCGGATAAAATTAGAAAAACATGCAAACAACGTACGCTTCTGCTAAAACGAATATTACTATTCATTAAATATGAAGCGATATCGAATTGTCTCCAATTGGCGTATTTCCCAACAGTTCTGTTGAATTTGTCAAATTGCTTTGGAGACTGACTTCCACAACTTAGCAGCTGGTTGAGACCATTTATTTACAATCTGTAGTTTGTATTATGCACTCACACAATGATAATGATATATATTTCCCAACGCATCTATAGTAATCATTGTCGGGTGTGGGAGACCATGATTCGACTATTAATATGTATCAATAAGTGATGAGGTACTTTGGTCATTGTAGATTGTCCATCACATAGAACTGAACGCACCTATCGCATTTAACTAGACGTTCCGATCTACCGCATTAATAAAAGCGCTGAACTCTTGTTTCGTTTCTGTTAGAACTCGTCAGTAGTGAATATTCTTATCAGGACCTGAGTCATGATGTCGGATTTCGGGACGCAAATCTGTATCAACGACACTGTTCGTTTCAAGCGTTGTCCCTCATATTTGGTGATACGAACTTCTGGTGTAAAATATGGTTCACTATCTGACCATCTGTATGCTAGAATTATCTTTCCATATCATTCTTAAACAGCTAAATTGAACGTAGATTGAGATTTAATGGATTCGAGTAAATTTTGTTTCAACGATATTCACGATGCAAGTTTGATGCAAGTTTCCGAAAATTTAACAGAAGACTGAAAACAGAATTCGGCTTCATCAAGTACAGCTCAGGATCTTTTTTACTGGACCAGTCCAGGCCTCTGAGAGTTTCTTGTTCCGCCTTAGATCTCATCCAACTGTGTATACAGACCCTAGGTTCCATTCGGATGCAAAGATAGCACCCAGCAATCGGATTCCAATAAGCGAATGCACAGCTATTATGCTTACCGTAGCAGTAACCGACAGATGACCGGTTTAATGGCACGTTTGGTCAATACTACAGAAGCTATTGTATGTAAAGTACCTATAGGTGCTTGGGATCGTTGAGTTAAATAATGTCGTTGCTGAACAATAAACTACATAGCTGAGTGCTGCGCAGTCCTGGGAAAGCATCTGCTGTCGTTCATTTTTAATAACACAACCAATTAGGTACTGAGGTAATATTGTATCATTTACGTTCTCGGGAGTGTTTCAGGTGTAAACTAGGGTACGCGGGAAATGACTTAGTTTAAAATCCTCTGGCTTTCGAAATAAAATGTAGAACTAGTGTCTAGTTGTAGACATATTCCGCAGAATACCTCATTAGAGGCAGAACCCGTTGAGGAAAACGGATCGATTTTTATCACAGAGTACCAAAAGGTTTTCTTAACGACAAGTGTAGTTTGTAAAAGTTTTATCCAGTGAACCTCAGCAAAATGAAACTGCAGGGATCGATAGGGTATTTAATTTTAGATAATTTAAGGAAGTTTTCCATGACAAGTTGTGAACGATAGAGCACGGTTTGCTTGCTTCAGATATGCACGCTGGTGAAGATAGATTCACATCTGAAGTCATTTTCATCGAGGTAATGAGTATTATGAAACCATTCTCAGGTATTCTTTTGGAAAATTTATGGGTAATTGCACAGTACCTCAACTTAATAGTTGCTTTCCCAATAGTATAATTAAGCATACGGATCAGGAGCGGAGCGCGTGTGGAGTAATGTGGTTTCCAGTATCGCACAGTGGAAACAAGCAGAGTTCACGTAACTAGATCGGTACCAACATGACGAAGCGGAGACACCCCAACTAGTATCCAGAAAAAATGTTGTGAATCACATCACTCATATTATTCGTTGTCGATCATCCCACATCCGAATCCATTTTCACCAACTTACAAGATGGGTTTCTATGGTGAAAATTTAATTGGTTCACTGCATACTCAAACCCCTACAAAATAGAAGTTTTAACAAAGGACCAATCCAAATGTCGCGTTGAAGACAGTACATCAGGATCGGATAGAAAATCCTACTTTTGCTAGTCGAAGTCCCTAATACCAGTTATTACGGTTCATTAACAGAGCAATCACTCTGGTGACTCTCGTTAACCTATAATAATGATTTTGTCAAGTCACCGCATCAACCGACATTGTCTAAGGGTCTCATGACATGCAGTTTGACGCCCATTCAAAAGCCGAATGTTGTGTTGCGATTATTTTGATTCCTTCGGTAGTGGCGTCTAAACTTTCATTTTAATTGAGAAATAACATGCTATGTGCTTAGTCACCAATTTTACAGGTGACACTTATGTGTCATTTTTAAAACACGACAATCAGTTTTACTGAAACGGTATTTCAAATAGGAGATCTATTCAGAGGGACTCGTCCTGCATATGATTTTTTGAAAAGAGAACGATTTCATCAGATTCCCGAAAGTATTGCCAGTACACACAGTTGATAAAACAGCTCTGGATTGATTCGGTCCAAATACATTTGCAGCAGACAGAAAAAGATGCTAAATATTGCAATGAAGTTGTTGCCATGTTTTATGTGAATGTCGTTTGCATAGTATTAGTGTCACTGCAGTGTGTACCTTTATACTGATGCTGCCAAATTAAGTTTTTGAACCAACGAAACGTTTGCACTAATGCGTAATGACACGTCCATGTGACTGTGGCTGGGTAAGCCAAAAACTTTATACGCTCACCGTTGACAAAGGAACTTCAAAATTGATCATTAAGCCGCCTTATTAACAAGGAAGATACTACAGATAGTGTAGTTTAAACAGAACATCCGATTTTCTCTAGTAAGGTGGCTGCAAGCACTACTGAATACGTGCAATCACCTGTGCCGAATTGATTTAAGGAAGTCATGGCCTTCGCAGAAACGATAAAACTCGAAAGAAAGTAAAAGACAAAAGATGAAGAATAGAGCCGGTGAATTTTTCTAAAGTGCACAATCGTTGGGTGGTTTTTCTTCACAGCGAAAATAAGTTGGTACCCCATGAAGCTTTGAGTCTGAGGATGGACCTTCAAACGCGATTTTGAGAAATAAGACAATTTTAATACTTGCATAGCTGCATTGCGAGGCTGAAAATAAAGTTGCGTTTATAACATACAATTGGTTTCCACTTTCATTTAAGTAACGGAAAACTAAGCGAAAAATAAGTTACTCAGATTTGAGTAAGATTACAGTTATGTTGATTCTGCTGCTGGTGTTTCAATTGACTATCTAACTTACTGTCAAGTACTGCAGGATTTGTTAATATGAGTGGAACATCATCTATGAGTGATCGCACCTGTCATCTTTCTACAGATCTCTTATTCAGAAACACTGTTTAATCAGAAGCAGTCAGAAGCGTTAGACTCAAGTTTCTCTCTCATTAGAGATCGTCAGTGGTGCATATATTATTGCCTGGGATGGGACTAGAACTCTGGCCACGCTTCCCTGAGGCAACCGTGTTTACCAATTTTCCACTGACCTCCCATTAGGCACGAATGAATTATCGTTTGTGAACACTCAATCACTTTTGCTTGATGTGTTGGTGTAATGCTGAATTTGCCCGATCGTCTCAAGAGGGGACACTGCCACTGCCTGGTTAAGCCCAATCGACAATCCCTCGATTAGGACTTCCAAGACAGGTCGAACACAGACTTCATTGAGCATGCTAAGCAGTACTTTAGATTATAGATGGGTAGTCGGAGGTGAACATTATCTGAATTGGAGAATTGTGGTAAACAGATCTGTAAGCCGAAATAATTTCAGGTAGGTCCGACAAGGTCGGATATTCGGGCTCTTATCAAAAGTGTTCATGGCAAGAATATCATTCCAGAGACAGTAAATTTACTTAATATTCGACTGACCGCCCAAGCATATTAACTCAACAGCCCATGGCGAAATCCACTAACACCACCATAGGATCACGACTCTTTGAGTTCCTAGGGACACCGTAGGTTTATTGGGTGACTGAGTCCAACTGTAAAATGCCTGAGCTCCCAACTTGGTTTCGTAGCTCAGATGGTAGAGCGCTTGTCAAGTTTAGGCATGCGCTTTATGCCGTTGATTCGATTTCGGCCGAAGCTCAGATTTCTTGCAAATGAGTCTCCTATAAACTGATGTTTTTGTTGTATACCGCATTTTGGTTGTGTATTCAAGCAATCCAAGCAGAACGCCGCCGGTTGTAATGCGGCGCTGATTTCAAGTTGAATTTTGAGAGATCGCATAACAAATTGGTAATTGTATGCAGTATACTAGTGTTCCTCCAGACGCTGGTGGCGCAGTTTTTCAGAAGAGAGTTTGAGGCTCATCAATCTTACTTCAACGATGTAGAGTGCTTTTACGATATTAGCGTATGTGCATATCAGCTTAAGACAGAGGATGTCGAAGCCAATGTGGAGCTAACATTGATTGGTTCGCGATGAAAGCAATATCACTTACAATCTGATAAAGCAGACCGATAACACTGACTTATTTCAATCTTTCTTGGGTGTTACTTTATTCAATGACTGTCAGTAGCCTCTCATTAGTCTACAATCGGAAAACGTTCACGATGATCTTGTTCCAAAAGAAGGCGGTTCAATTTGCGAGATATTTCCTGACGATCCAGTATGAACAAGGTAACAGGTGGAGTCAATTGTTTGTTCTTTTGAAATGTTACACATCACATGTTGGTATCCTATTTTCTGTGGCTCCAAGACTATGCTCTGGATGTAATCGAGAGATTGATCAGACATTGTGGCATAAGGCTCATCAAACTCTCGACTGTCCTGGACATTTCAACAACATTTACACTGAACTTACTGCGGTTATAATCCATGCGTCTGTTTGTCAAGTGGTGTACTTCATAATCGACATTTTAATTCAGCATGCACAACAACATAACCGATGCCTAACATAAACGCGAATGTATCAGGAAGAAATTAGTCTAACTCTCTGACTCTCTTAACGTCATCTGAAGCCTAACTCATGCCTTTTCTCACTGGCAATTTTATTTCAGTCGCAAAGACGTTCGTCTCAACAGATATATTCGAGGGGCTATGAAATACATCACCGTATCATTCGATGAACGTCACTCAGCTGAAACGGGTGACCTATCTTCCATTGCGAAAAAATTACCTATCGCACCGAACAACTCCAGCACTGATGGCAATAGGTCTAGCTGAATGCACTAGTCTTCGCTTAAACAGATTTGTGTTTTATTGAGTCTTGTTTATATTTCACTCCACTCATGCATTCACGACCGGCAAGGTTGTTTAAAATAAAATGAACACATGTGGTGTGCATTTCAACAACTCAGCAAACAAACACTCTTTCGCATATAACATCGGTCCAACGATTGCACGGTTGCTATGGTTCCAACTGCCAATTCAATCTATGTATAGGCAGTCATTTCATGGTCAATTACACTATAGTGCTTCTTCTTGTATTCCCCACGGTTGTTTCTATACCAAAATGACCGCTCATACCTCAGTACTCAGCAGTAGTGTGAGTAGTAGATTGCGACCTCTCGTCCTCACCACATGGTATTTTAATCTAAAAAACTTAGACTGCATACATTCACACAATTTTGATATCAACATGTTGCAAAAGTTATAAATGGGCTGGAGTTAAGATTTTTATCCTATAAGCAGCCTATGACCAATCCTAGTCAAATTTTGTTCACGTGCATAAGGGGACGGAAAAGTTTCGTTACTCAAACTGACGTTACCCGCTAAATCCGTATCCGTGTTTTTCCCTTATGTATACGGTTAGTTCAGTGAAGTGAACTTACTGTCTATGCCACTCCCCCATTGTGCTTGTTAAGATCAGTCTTGGAGATCAGGTGGGATATGCCTGTTCTTATGTTCGTTCTTCCTAATGCCGTAAGATATTCAGGGGTGGATACCGTTTTATCTATTGGTTCTAAAACTCATAAAACCCACGAAAAAAAACCATCTACCAATTTGTTTTATTTTTGCCCCCAAGTCTACCAGTAATATTCAATACGTATCTGTTTTTACAGATTCGACAGCGTCTGAACCAGTTCCTGCAAGATGATAAGTTCGCAGTGGATTCCCATTAGATTGTTCGTCACCACATGCAGTTTTCAATGAATTATAAAATTGGTAAGCGTTGTGGAGAAAATCTTCTAATTATTTGTTATTGTGTTTGTTTGAAAGTGGTTTATCATAGGTTTTCATCTTTTTTTACCGAATGGGATAGTTTTACGCAGCTGTAAATTAAACCACCTAAAGTTGTGAACATCAGTTTAATCTGGAATATCTATTAAGTCAAGGCGGATGGTGATCCCTTAACTGTTTCAAGAATGGCCTGTTCGTTCGGCTAAATAAATTTTCTACAGAGTAATTAAAAACAATGCGTTCGAAAGTTGGTTGATTTTACTTGTGCACTTAATCCATGTCCGCGGTATGGTAGCCAAAATAATCTTCGTCTAATGGTTGTTCGCAAAATTCATATTTTGTTAACCAGGCATTCCCAGAAAGGAAGCGGATGAAGCCAGTATTCAATGTTATCGTGGGAGTTTTGTTCGGTTGCCTGACCTCACTTCGCACTAACGCATTAAAGCCTAACCCACTGAATTTGCCTTTCTCACCATATGTGTACACTTAAAACTTGCACGTATTGAGTAAACACTCAACATTTTTTGTCTGTAAAATGTTTTGGTACAATCAACTGGATCTATACACAGTTTATTAAAATGAATATTGAGTTTATATTGCGCGTTTTTCGGGTATATTGCGTGATTGAATATAATTACTTTTAGTTCAGATGGTAACGCGTACATACCTTCAGGTAATTTTTCTCTCTCTGAATATAGAAACAGTTTATCAATCGGGTTAACCTTGTGAATTCCAAAACACGTTAGGAAAGTACACTGCATCGAAAACTATTCACTCCTCAGTCGCTAGACACGTCTTGATCATTGGTAAGGCTATCGGGTCGTCTCGCGCATTCAGAATCCCGTTACTTCATTCCAACCCCCGATTCTTGGTTTTGATAAAGTGGTCAAAGTCAGTTGACTCGAGCCAGCGTTTTGTGTTCAAAAACAACTGTACGTGAACTTGAACGCTCCCTGGACTTAATGACCTGTTCTAAAACATTACTCGATAATACATCCTCATAGTCATTCACGTTGTTGTACGCTTGGTACAGACGCGTTAACACAAAACGCTTAGATCTGACAAATAATCCTGTTATAAATGCCCTGTTCAAAATGTTCCAGAGAACCACTTCTTTTAAATTGTCGAGCGCTGTATAAAACCATTTGTTTCAAAGCAACTTTGATCCACGAAGAATCTCGGAGATACAATTCGCATTTTATCGGAAGCTCCGAGTAATAGGTTTCCACCGAATGAAACTTCAGAGAAGGTATAAGATTATCATCAAAAGTTGTACATTTTGATATCAGGATGTGCAACACATCGTTTGTTGGCTATATTATCAAAAATATGAATTTAATTTTGGATTTAAATCATGCAACTACTCGGCTGAACGCTTGCTGCTGCAGAGATTCATTTATTGCCTTTGAATATTCCACATTCGAGCGGAGATAACAAATTGTGTTATGATTCCTATTACGAGGAATGCAAAGTTTATTAACCGTTGAATTTGAAAGGATTATCTCATGATTGTTTGTTCAAATTATGTATCGCTCAGATCATAGATTTTTGGTTGTACTAACTGACTTTGTTTAATTTCTAAACTAATCTAATTAAGGAAGGAACTACTGCAAATACCAACTGATTCATCTCTCTGTAATTGTCTATTAAACTCACACTGTCGTCTGTAACTAGTTAATGCGAAACTAGTCAATTTTATTATGAAGTATATTCCACGCAAGTGCGTTTCATTGAGATAGTAGGATAACAGTATGAGCGGAAATAAGAATACTCATGCAATAGCAATTTCTTACCCCAAGGTTTCCGAATTTTCTCTAACTTAATAAGAATAATGATCAGATAGTAAATGAAATTTTCAAACTTGTGTGAATCGTATTGAACACGCGCCAGATGCCCCTTAAAGTGAGCCCTTTGATAAGAAATACCGTACGCAGTGAATATATTTTCAACTTTCTCACAAAAGTTCATCGTGGATAAAACTAACGGCACTCCTATCTATCATGTAACGGTGGTCGTGAAACAGCTTTCAATAATAATTTATGAATTCACACAACTGAATAACACATGGTATGAACATGCAAGATGTTTTAGACCTCATTAGCAGAAACTGTTTCAAAGTCCATTAACTGCTTTTGTTGCTTTTCTGTACGAGTGAAAATGGTTGCTAGATGCAAACTGCTTTCCCTGTAGTGACGTCAATTTATGAATGCCATCCTCCTAACGCTCCAATTTGGCGGAATCCGAAAGATGTTTATAAAAACTAAGCAGCCACTACACTAGTCTTATCAAATTTAAATAACAAAATCTCTTCTATTATGGTTCTCTTTCACAGAATACACCTTGACATGGAAATGGTATTTCCCACAAATGAAGCATATATTGAAAACTCTTGCGGTAAACGACTCAGGTGCGTTCACCTATCAACCAGTAACATAGATGGATATCCATTGGAATTCTGAAAACATTTTTCATTTTTTACAAGATACAGATGATTAGTACTTATTGGCAAGTCCATGTTATCACGGATGGTATAACCAGTTCAGTGAAATACATCGGAATACTAATAGTGAGTAGCGAAGTGTCGTGAAATACCTCAGTATTTGATGGCATTAAAAGAAATCACGTCAAATGATTGTTTGAAATGTATGCAATGTAGTGACCATAATTCAGGGCGGGTTGGATTTGAGCAGAACCGAACAAGGATGTCGATCTCGACCAACACCACTTTCACTCAAGCTGTATATTGGCCTAATATCTACGTACTCGAACTGTTTGAATATATGTTATTTCTTCTCATTCAAGGTAGAGGACGTTTATGGGCTATTATTCATTCGCACAGTGAAACGTTTTTCTCCAAACCGTTCAACTTTGTTGTCAAGATGTTCAAACACAAACTACTTTTACTCCCGAGAGTAGTAAGAGATAAAAGTTTTGCAAAGGCCTTTAACGTGTCAAGGATGAATGATTGGTTTGAGCAAGCCTGCTAAGATCAGACAGTAACATATGCATGGATGAATCATCGCTTCGCTTCAAAAAGTTGAACGAATAAGCTGACTTGTGTAGTTTAAACAGCAAACGATCCACTGATGCATTGAACAGTCCAGCATCGATGTTTGTTTTTGGTCTGTTCCTTGTGATAGCGAAAACGGTCACAGTTCTTATTTACTGACACTTTTAATGGCTTTATCTGAAGTGAGGCACTAAACATTCCATTATTCTCAATATTTCTCAATTAGAACACTTTCGAGTTGGTAATGACCAGACACATGTATGCAACCATCTATAGTTATCCGTGAAATCTTACACTACTGAGGGTTCACCATGACCTGCTCGATCGCTTGCTCATAATCACCTGCGTCCACAGCGAGAACCATTAGATTGAGTGGTTTAAGGAATACAAAGCAAAAATTAAGTTGGTTTCAGCGAAAGATTCGACCAATAAACGGCAGTGATGTTTTCTGAAAGATTCCCGCAAACAGTGGACACAATCAACGTTGTAAACCGATGTTCGCCAACTCAGTATTAATATACGAGTATGAAGTTCTTTAAATTTGAAAAATAGCCTCATAACAAATACGTATACAATGTTTTACTCGTCAATCAGCAGTTCAATATCTCAAGTTATAAATTGGCTTTCAAGATTATTTGAAATGTAATACAATACAGTGGCATGTTGCGCTATTTTTTAAACGAAAAGCAAAGATTCTTAGTGATACTGGCAATTGGTATTTAAACATAATAAGAACGTTCTACGCTATAAAGTATGCTTACTTGGATTTTGCTAATCCTCTCCTTCAAATGCAGATCAATATACAACAAAATTACATAAATAATGTTGAAAGTTTGAAAATTTCCAAAAGTTAAAAAATGGGAACGCACTCGACCTTATGTAACTCAATTGCTGCCGCTGAGTCTGGGTAAATCACGGCCTGACGAGGATCAACAATCGTTGATGTAATGGAAAGCGAAATGAAACTTTGATGGTTAGGTCACAAAGGGAATAGAAGCAATTCCAGATTTAGACTGCACAGATGTGAGTGTGATCAGCTGACAAAAGGTTGTAAATTGTTGTTGCCTCCAAAGTAGGATGAAAAACTTACATAATCTTCAAAAAAACAAATCGCCCGTTTCAGAAAACCCTTCCATCAGAGAGAAGAAAGAGGATGTCTTTGGAATTTAATGAGAATATCATGACCACATGTTGACGAGAGTGCTGCTTCAACAGTGAGCACGAAGCTTACAGAAGATTTGTTGTAATTAAATTAACAACGGTGACCGTTCACTCCTTCCCAGCGGTCAGCGAACAAATGTTATTGCCTAATCTGTCATTACTCTGAACCACTAACGCTGCCAATCGAACACACAATGATTAACTAACATAATATTACTGGGAGAGCCTCCAAATCGTCGAGAGTTTGCCGAATTTCAAAAAGAAAGACTAAACTTGAATTTCGCTTTCATAAGATCTCGTCAGTAGTGCATAACCTAGCCACTATCGGGACTAGAACCGCGACCACGCTGTTCATGAGGCAACCGTGTTTACCAATGCGTCATTAGCGCCTCACAGTAAAGACGACCGGATTATCATATGTGAACGCTCATCTACGTTCACTTGTGAGTGATGATCAGGCTGCCCGATCGTCTCGATAGGAGACAGTTACTGTCCGGTAACTCCAATTGATAACCTCGCGATTAGGACTCCCTAGACAGGTCAAAATCTCCGATATCATTAAACCTGCTAGGCGATTGGCCTGAGTTCTAGTCCCGGCAATGGCAGACATGCACTACTGACCAGCTCTAATAATGGGTAGATAGTCATCCACAGTTTCTATTAACGCTGGGTATAACCATATTCTTGTTTTATATATAAGTCCAATTAATCGCTTGTAATTGTATATGCCTGATAAGAACTACCGAAAACAGCAGTTTGCAACCTTGACTTACTCTGTGTATAATGACAAAACAGTTTAGTTACTCGCAAAATATCAATCGCTAGAATGTGAATGAAAATCTCGGCGAAATGCCATCAAAACGTCCAGAAGTTATTTTTATTACGAGAATAATCAAGCTGTTAAACGACAGACCGTGTTGAACATGGTTCTATTAAACGTTTAATGATTAAACACTCAGAAGAGCACCGAGGAGAACACTGTCAATATGCCTGAACATGAGCAGTATACTAGGAATATTGCGCGAACAACGTTGACCGAAAATAGGTATTTTCTTGTCGGAATTCTTCATAGTGTGGCCCCTATCTGTAATCTCGTGGTGTTTACTAGCTTCCTAAGATTTCTTCCGTGGACGTATGAACGACCGCGTTCACAGCTGATGGTTTCTGCGAGCTATCGCACACCTTCTCGCCTCAGGAGGTGATGGGCATCCTAGAAAATGAGTTGGAATGTTTACACTTGCAACAATATTAGGTTTGCAACTTTGTCTGTCATGCAATTCACCTTCTTATTAACAGACTGGATGGACCCAGTGAAGCAAACATGGCCCGGAATATTGGTGATTCGATATATCCCACCTGGATGACCGTGGACGCGCAGTCTTCTCGAAGATCAGTTTCCGACAATTCACAAACTTAAAAGAATATCGTGTTATCCAACTTTGTCAACATACGAATGT
>JTDE01006442.1:18259-41308 GCA_014338405.1 Paragonimus skrjabini miyazakii
TGTGTCGCAGTCAATGGCGTACCTGTATCCATACCATTTCTAGTTCTTCCGCTTAGTCTTCTTCTATTGATTTTCAATCTTCTTAGTAACGTTTTCTTCCAGGATATTCCACGTCACTGTTGAGGTGAGCGGCGACCCGAGCCACAGCACCTTTTGGTCAGGCTCATGGCTGTTATGATGATGGTGATAATGCTCAACAGATTTTAAAGGAGGAACTTTATCTGCAACTGACTGCTGTGAAATCAATATTTGTTGTTGATTACTATACAGAACGACCTCCATGTGACAGTTCACTCAGAAAACCTCTGACATCACTAACGGTAACCCAGGCTGAAAGTTTGGGTTACGTATTGTGTATGGTGCCCAATTGTTCGCCGTTGCTGCGGACAGTCGGGTGAAGTTGAATGGCGGCCATGCAACTGCGCGATCACAGAATATGAAGGACTTGCCCACTCTGCTGAACACAGTTGGAGGTGCCGCTTGCCGGGCTGAGGATGGTGCCGTCATTCACCCCGTTGTTCGTAATCGATGCCACACGTCGTAGTTCGCCGTAGTTTTTGCATTCATGAGATTGTAAACATTTTCTTGTAAATTTTCGCCGTTTCTTAGTTCATATATGTTTCCTGTATACATTGTCTATTTAATAATGTGTTATTTTGTATGCTGCTGCAATAATAAACTAATGATGGAACTATGGTACAAATGAGCCGGACTCAATACTGAGCGTGTGTGTGTGTGTGATGTCCCTTGTTTCGTATTTTGCTTCTCCACAGAGTCCATAAGCTTGCAGCACACTTTTTGTTTAACTGCTCCCATTCAGCTTATCTGGCATGATTGCTGTTTAGATCAACCACTACACAAACCTGGCCATCATGGCAGGATAGCTGACGAGACCACTTAGTGAGTAGTCCGGCGTGTAGAGAACAAGCCTCTTCTTGTTCCACAGTAGTAATATCGCTGTCACCACTTTCTTAAGCCGATACCGTAATGTGTTACTGCCACTCGGAAGCGTCAACCCGAGTATTATGGGAACCCATGTTCGTATCTCATACAGCCTTTTTCCTATCTAACTTAATCTAGCGGATGTTTCTGAGTGACCCAGTTCCCCGTTTAATTTATGGTGCATGTTCTCATTGTACTAGTCGGTGTAGTAAATTTAACTTTGTTCACTTAATGATGGTTTGTTTCCAGAGTGCAGCACGCCAAATCAATCATTGTAACTACCTTTGACCCCGTTAGTAATTATTTGCTCGCTAGTGCGTCTGTGCGCATGTGCTCTTGTGTGCTTAAACTTGAGGGTCTCGCATTACACTTGTCCGTTTTGGCTGTTAATGATCGCAGCATTCCGTTCGTTTGAATTCTGGCAGCCTGCGCCTTTGCTCGACTCAATGTTTCATAGGCAGCCCGGTCGTTTCAGAGTCCACTCCCACTCGTTTCTTCGGTAAGCAACATATTGACCATTTGTGCGTTTTTCACCAACGGGAATGGTTCTCACAAGATGCACTGCTTCAAAGCGTCGGGTTCACTCTGTTATGATCTCTCGACAGTATTCATCATGTACGCCTTAGTCGTTGCTCGCAACCGCGTCCTCATATCAGCTTGTGACGTTACTGACGAACTGTCTGCGTGAATTGCAAAGACGCATAGGATTCGCAGAGAGATTTCCGATTAGCGGGGACTGCAAGTGCTTATGTATATGTGAATCTACGTTGGACGGTTTAGAAAGGGAAGAATAATCGATAAGTGTTTTCAGTTTCCTCAAGT
Source organism: Paragonimus skrjabini miyazakii (assembly GCA_014338405.1). NCBI lineage: Eukaryota > Metazoa > Platyhelminthes > Trematoda > Plagiorchiida > Troglotrematidae > Paragonimus > Paragonimus skrjabini miyazakii. The sequence goes on from JTDE01006442.1 coordinate 20,024, forward strand.
GAATAATGATAAGCTTGTATGTGAGAACAGTTTTGAGGACAATGAGAGGAAGAGAAACTCCGCAACAACCTGTATGAATGTATTTCTCCGTGTAGCAAACGGCAGATGACTAACGGCAACGATGAGAGATCCAGCGTGTCTTACGTTACGAACGCGTTTCCGTTGTTACAGATAGTCAATGTGCTTTTGTCCTAACGCCTGCTTATTGGTCCTACCAGCCGTTTGTGGTCTGGTTAAATTGGATCAATAGGTTTCTGCTTTCTGACTGGTTGTTTGTCAGACTGGTCATGCTTTTGGGTAACATGTCACATTCGTTTTGGTCGCCCACTGAGTGGCAGAATTCCAGTGTACGCTCTCGAGTCTCGTGTTCTGATTTCGCACGGCTGGTCGGGTTATAACGTCTTCATTCTGTTATAGTGATTTATGTGGTGAAGCTTTCCGAAGACTCAGCTTGCTGTCCCGAATAGATACATTAATTTTGCAATTGAATTCTTCCAACGGTGACGTTGTTATCGCTGAAATTAATGATATGTTTCTGGTTCGACACACCCGGACATCGAAAATAGTCTGATGACTCATTTGTTGCTGTGGATTTAGTGCGTTGCTTCTCAACTTGTTTGGTTTAGGCAAGCGGATATTTCGTAACAAGTGGTGGGGTTCTTGAAAAACCCTTTACTTATGCCAAAATTAAATCTTTCTTGAAACATCGACAGGTCATTGAGTTCATGCTAATAGTCTCGGTAAGGTAGTCAAGGAAGTGTCAGTCTCTTCTACGTCTCATCCTTGTACCTTGATCACACTGCCGGGTTGAAAATCAATGTGAATGAAGCCGTCCCAAGTAATCCACTCACCGATTATGTTTCCTGAACCACTGATGTACATTTAGGAGACCAACTAAGGTAATTAGAAACAGCTGGTTCGATGTGCTGTCCACAAATTGGGGCGCTCAATTTATCATTTCTGAGGGGGTACTGAACGCGAAATGGCTGATACTTTTAGGTGTGTTGAACCGGATACGGCTGCCCTAATCCGGTTGTGTACGTCGTTCGTCTCATACTGTGTCACGATATCCAGCATGCACCAAATTTTACCACCGTCATTGTGTAATGACAACGGTTATTTGACGTGCTATTGGCTTCCAGACATAAATGCAATAGATGGCGGATGTCGCAGTATGGGACCGCCAGTCTTACAATATCGACCACTCACATATAATCACGAACGCAGTTCGTCCAACTATTCTGCCAGTCACGTTGTATATCAGTTCACTCTCGTTTCAGTGACGTTTAGCTAGGTACAGCGGACCGACACCTATCCCGGTGAGTGACATAACACGCACCGTAGACGCAGCAGTTTCAAACTAATGAACCCGCTGTTTGGAATTCCACATTTCTCGTTAATAAACGCCCCAGAACAACAAGTCACCAAGTTGCCTCAATTAGCTCATTCAAAATGCTGTTACATAATCAGAGCTCGAAGTTGTTAACCTCAGCTAGGCTTCTTTGATCGGAAAACACCAGCTTGTGTTATGTGCGCAAAATTAGTTGGAGCACCCCATCAAGTTACTGTGATTTTGGTTGCATCATACATTGTGTAGACGTGTGTATCTTGTCTGTCTTTACTTGAATGCTGCGTGTAATCCACATATTCCTACGTTTGCGATTGATGAGAGTAGACGAAATGTTGATCGGTCTTCTTTTTGCCCTGAAGTCGTTGCGGGGAACACGGTGTTTCAAAAGCATAGATAAGAAAATGCACCATTCCCTTTGACATTAAGCGTACGATCTTCGGGGCGATCAGGTAGAGGTTGTCAACATCATCCTCGCAGAACTTCATACGTAAATCGGATTGAGGCATTTGAGCGAAGGCTTTAGGAAGCTTTTAAATGAAAACACTGGTTGATTTGCCTTTATCAGCTGCTTTAGTCCGTTTTTTTCGAAAACCGTGGAAATTGAAAACGCATGAAAACTCGTTTCCACAACGAACAATTGTCATGCCAGGGCGCAAATCGAATTAAGTGCTCGCTTAACCGGCCGTTAGTTAGGCGGTACGTGACCTTCGAAACAGCTGGCAATAATGCAACTAACCTGCCGCTATCGGGCTCCATTGGTGTTTCGTTTACCATCCAGTGCCCTCCATGTGGTGTCATGGTTTTCATTGAGAGATAGGTTTACAGTGCGTGTTTGTGTCCCATCTTGTATTGCGGCTTGCTGACTTGGTTAATTCACGCGGATGATGCATGTGAACTCTCTGTTTTCGGCTACTAATACCTCTGTTTACTATAAGTAGTCGGTTTGTATGAGCAAAACCACTGTTGGTCGCAGTGTGTTCAAGGAGGCTCCAGTTTCTTGGTTGTTAATTTATTTAGCGTTTTTCTTTAGTGCACGTTGGCCGTGGCACGTACTCTGTATGTCAGCAGAAAGTTTTTTACATCACGCACCGTTCATTACAGTTGACAGCTATGATGGAAAATTTCAGGCTGGCCGAACTGTGGTTTGTTCGCGAACTCTGTAACCTAGACCACCTCCCTGGATAAGCAGTCGTGAAAATGATAAGGAAGTCTGGTAGAGATGCCTGTTGGCTCTCGCATTCCAGTGATGAAATGCTGCTCATATGGTGTTTGGCTGTCTTCATTTTGTTTACCACTTTTCGTACACTTATGCTGTTGAGGTTACGGTTATGATTTCTTAGCAGCAAATCACCATTGTCGATCGTCGATGTATTGCTGACATCTATGCGGTCTACAAAGGTTTGTGACGTTTAGAGACGATAGAGTACGATCCTTAACGTATTAAAAGGTTTGGAAAGCCGAAGGTACTTATCTTAAGTTCATTACAGTTTTAAAAATTTAGAATGACGTTACACAAGTGCCTCCTCCAATTACCCTCGTCGTGCCTCTAGAAACAACCAAAAATGTACTTCTGGTTTTCATTATCAAACGAAATCAGCAGTTGTTCCCCGTCCTCAACTATTCGCTTCTTCAGTTTCCTAGTCTAAGTTGTTGAAAAGTGTCGTATGCTCATAAAAAGAGAACGCCAGTGCTGTGTGCACAGCAGCAGCCCAACACTTCAGGCTTATAACAGTAAAGACTAAACAGCTTTCCCTAACAACTTTGAACAGAGAAGTCAAAATCATTTTTTTGCACAGCGTATTTCTTGGGCATATTTCACTGCATTTCACCAGGTACGTACTGCAGTCTGTGGGTTTTTATAACAAACCTCAATGAACCAAACAACAAAATCAACAACTGCAAGCACATATTGTTTGGCGGCCTCCACCTCGGATTAGCCTGTCACGGTGACTGAAACCACGTGGCACTTGCGTATAACACGTACCACTTACGGTTTGCGCCGCACCACTTGTGGTTCCACTCGGACACCACCTGTTTAGTGTAAACCCGAAGGACCAACACCAGGAGGAGTGTGAGTGAGCCCTGTGTGCCTAATCGGCCAATGCTGGTTAGCCAGTTGGTGAGCTAATACGAGGATGAAACCACTAGCTCTCAGAAAATAACTAGACTTTAGTAATAAAATGTAAGCTTAGACGGAAAACACTTTTAATATATGAGGCTAAAAGTAGTCCAATATAGGAGTACATATTATTGCACTCCAAAAAGTCTTCGGAGGAGAAACAAAGCTAAGATTTTGCTGGAAAACAGACAAACATTCTTCATAAAATGCACCAAAAGAGCTGAAGAAAAAGTGAGCAAAAGTCCACAGAGACCTAGGTTTATAAAAAGGAAGACTCGCCAAGCGACTGCGGACGTTGGTTTATACGAACGAAAAGTTAAACACAACTGGTACAACCTACTTGAGCCTAGCGCACTCATTTCTTCGCCAACGGTATGCTATGAGTGCTTTGGTGACCTATTAGTTCGAGGCAGTCAACATATTGGCAGCCGCATTCATCGCAGTGCCATATCGTCATGTCACCACGGTCTGTGTTTACTATGGTTTCTTCGAGTACCGTGCTTTTCAGTTCACGGCCGCGAAGTTGTTGCTCATTTAACCTTCGGACGCCCGTTCGGATCGTATTCCTCCAGACCGTCCGGTTCAAGGATTAGTCTTTGGATGACATACCGATATCTCCGTTTTTGGCCACCAGGATCCCGCTTAGCTGCTTTCACTTACCCGTATATCAGCTACTTCGGAATCCGGTCGTCTCTCATCATACGGACGTGTCCTAGCTAACGAAGCTGACTCGGCTTCAGCATGGATTCATTCCAATCCGTGTCTGCTTTCTCAAGTACCTCTGCATTCGGAGCCCTGTCCGAATACCCAAGATGCGTCTTAGACATTGTACATGGAAGCCACCCCGATACCGCACATTCAGTTGATACAGTGTGCAGGTCTCACCGCCGTACAGGACCATAAACAACCCCATTGAGTGGTAGACAAGTAACTTGGTTTTTTATTTTCAGGCTATATTTCCTCCAGGCACATGTTTGAAAGCATCTGAAAACAACGCTGGCCTTTGCCATACGGGCTTGCAACTCGCGGTCCACGAACAGATCTGTCCACTGATTGTTACTCGAGTAACATAATATCGGAGCTGTGAACATTGTTTCCATGCAGTCTTTTTGTACGCTTATAGTAAGACTTGTTCACCAGTACCATGTTGATTTGGTTACTGATACGCATTAATATGTGCGCATGTGTGTGTCGTTGATTTTGTTGTTTGGCTTCAGTGTCCACTGAACTTTGCTGTGTAAACCCACAGACCGCAGTATGTACCTGATGAGATGCAACGAAATTTGCTGCGGAGATACATTGTGTACGAAACTGTTTCTAATGATGCCAACTACACTTTCGGTGTGGAGTGAAAAGACTTTATCAAATCATTGTTCCGCAAAAGCTTTAAACAGGCCTCTTCTAAGTTCAGCCAGGTTTAGGGGTTGTTTTTAGCTAAACATCATACTGTCGCTCGTAGAGAGACTCAAATCCAAAGCCTACAATGACCGAGATAGTACATCGCCTATCTTTTCTGTTCAAAATGCCGATTTTCCGGAATTCGTTATCATCCTTTTTGGGGTAACAGTACTGCATTCAGATGTGTGGATTACATGACCGAAACACATCGTTTATCATCTGTTCCGTCGACACGTGTATGGGGAAGACGAATACACTGATCTATGGAAAGTATTCCAGAAAATACTTTTTTCCATGGGCAAACAACCGTTGAACATGGTTTTTGTGTCCATAGGGTAATTACCGTCTCTTCTCTGAAAAAAATGGTTTGATGGCGAGACGGCTTTTCCACTACGAAGTATGTGATGTTGGTGGCAATATCACGAGATATCCTATTTCCGGTGAACTGTAGAAAAAAGCGTCAATTAACTGAAAACAAACGGGACACAAAAATAATAGTAAAAGAAACGGGAGTTGAGGGGAAGGCAGAAAGAAGTTGAAACCGATGTCTAAAGTTTCGATCAATGAAAGGAACTAAAGGATTTGATAAACTTTTCCTTATGACTGAGTCAGGTGAAGAAACGGCTACTAATTCCTAGTTTGATGAACCGATCAATGGGCATAGTCAAGCTGAAAGTAAATGCTAAACTTTAAGCGGTTTCTATCGGAACTTATTCCGATGCTTTATTTTTTTCTCGATTCTGTTTCATTTTAGAGCCAGAATATTGCTCAATTTGGTAGGTGCTTCGGCAAAATCCTCATTCAGTAACTGTAGTGAAATGAAAAAGCTTTTGCTTATGTAGAGATATGTCGGTCATGGGCATTCGTGTGGTTTACAATTCACTTTTTCTGTGTACTTTAAATCATACTGGGTAAGTTTGTGGATTTTCGGAATCAAGGTTTTGCAAGTTTGAGAAAATTTCACGAATTTCGTGGTGACTTTCGTTGAATTATTTTTATTATTATTATATTACTGTTATTGGTAGTAGTAGTAGCAGTAGCGGCAGCGGAGATATTGGTAATATTACCACAGCTGACCATTTTTATTTGACTTTTAAATGTCATGCTCTCATAGGTTCTCGGACGGAGGTCGGAGATCGAGGCACAAATCCAGAAGCTTACTGATGAAATAATCGAAAACCAAGCGGCTTCGGTGAATCAGCACAAAGAAGAGGCCATAAATTTGCTTCTGCGTCTTGTAATGGATATTCAGCCGCGTTTACATCAAAACTATCGTGTTGGTGCCGCTGTTTAATTGTTTTTTTGTTTGTTTGGAAACTTCTTATTCCAAAGACCTGTTTCCTTACGTATGCTGGCGTATGTCCACCAAGTCTGGATTCCAGTCATCTTCATTTACTTTCTTGCTTTGGATGCATAATACGAATGATAGTGCTGATTGAACTACTTACCTGTCTGCGTCTGTACTCTCAATTTTTAACAATTATATTTATCTTGACAAATACGATTGTCCTCTTTTTTGTAATGCGTGTGCTGTTGGAGCAAATCCATCCTTCTTAATTGTTTATCATGGGGATACGTCCTTTTAGTGCTCGGTTCGTAGCCACTTTCTCCTCGCACATGCTCAGTCAGACCGTCAGTACGTAGATCTGTGTAGTACCATTGGACAGTCTGCAATATACCATCATTTGTGCTTGGCGAGGCGTTGCAATTGCTTGTCCGATCAGTCCCATGTTGTATTGTGTTTCTCGATTTATCTCGTGTATTGCACTTAGTTCAACTGTAATGTCAACATGTTCCGTTCGTCTGTGCCAATGTGTCCTATAGACCGCGTTTCAAACCCTTCCTATCTTTTGTCTGTCTACCGAAGACGTCAGATGCATACGTTTGTTGGGGTCCGGTGTGGTCTAGCACACATACTCTGCTGTGGTACTTTGACTCACTAACATGACCTTGATCAGCTCTTTGCGGGAGCGTTTTCCTCCATCCAAACCCGAATCCCTGATCTTCAGTTTCGTATTTATTGCGGTATCTTGCTCAGTCGAGCTTACTTCACCATCCACCGAGCGGCATTAGCATCAACGGACTACGCGCTGGCTCGGCTTTAACGACACCATTTGCCCATCACACGTTCACGGTTTTTGTTGGCATTGACAGTCAGACAGAGCTATCCTGCCTACATGTAACCCATCATGATGTATGTCCACAAATGTCTTGTGATATAAAAGTAGATAGCTTTTCAACTGCCAAACAGTAGTTACCTTCACCTCATATCACTTTTAATCTCCAAGCAAGCGGTTTGCATGTCACTGTCCGTTTATCAACTCGGGTAGTTCATTGGCTGCTTAGGTGATCGTGTATCTTACTAGGGTTCACCTTATCACCTTCGGCCGGACTTAGTCTGTCTTTTGTGTAGATTGTGCTTCTTTACGGATAGGGGAAGAGTTGTGCATTTGAGAGGTGAATATTCGACTTGTATGCAAAACTACGGTGACAAGTATGTTTACGCAAGTGTCATCCGTTAAACTTGCGTAAAATTTACCGCACCTATTCAAAAGCGACTTACGATCTGCTGATAATCCAGAATAGAGTTGTGACCGAACTGGCTTGCAGAGTCGAAAGTGCAACAATAGTCTATGCTTTCGATGTGTTGCATCAGAAATGAACTAACACTTCGTGAAAAATTGGATTGGTTGGATCAGGCGGGCTTGGCGCGAATAGCGAAGTGCTTGCAAATTATGAAATTGATGGAGGCTCTATGGTTTGCGGGATATAATCACGGATGCAATGTTTTAAATAGCACTGATAAAACTTTCTGAGAACAGCATGACTTGTGCGAAGGAACTCTTGCAATAACAAGGCGAAAAATCGCGGGGCGTAATGGAGAATAAACTGTGCGGACGAAGCACCGTTGTCATATGAAGTGATCAAGTAAACCAGTGGCAGACTAATGTCTAAGTATTTGACTGGTGGAGACCTGGCGATCGTTTCTGAAAGCCGTTAACAGAACTGAAGTAGCATTGGGCGTTTGTGGACGCAACCAAAGCGTTCCAAAATCTAAAACAGCGATGCAAGGGATGGAAAACCAAACTGTTGGACAACTCCTTGTTAGCTACTCCCGTAATGTGAAGATGAAAGCCAACCGTTGCAACACTGTCAACGCGTTTGATGAGAACACATTAGCATGGATGGAAAATAAGCCAACTTGGAAAGAAAGAAAAAGAATTACGCTTTTTACAACACCCGAGTCGATTTGCACAGTTAAGGGGAAATGTTCATTCAAACAAGTCAGCTGCATTCTAGAACTAAGGTAATTTGAAATAAGTGGAATGAGGGTTTCTACGTCAATATCCCGTTCTCTGTTTGAACTGTTAATCCCGGAAGCATGATTTTGTAGTCTGAGGAGGCTAACCTGCGTAAGCTTCTCGGAACCCATCACTTCAAAGTGTGTGTAAGTATTGTAGGAGTTGACATCTGATTAGGGATGAAACACTAGGCTGTTGCGCCTTTTGTTTGATCTGCCTTGCAATGATAACCGCACGACGCAGTGATCATCCTATTTATTGTGGGTGTTTCCGGGCTAGCCGAGTCGCGGGGCAAATTTACTGCTCGGTTATTATCCGTTTTTTCTTTACAACTGATCAACCGTCACGACTAAGCTGGAAAGTCTATGAGAATGCGACAGATGCGATCAATTGTGGGTGATGTTCAATCTGTATAAGCTGAATTTGTTCCGGGAAGACCTCACTATGTGGAATTCAGAAGACCCGGGCTGTGGACCACAAGCAACTAGTCACTTAATGGGACGTGCACATGTCCCGGTGTTCAAAGTGATAGAGGTTTTTCATGAGGAACCATCGGGGTGAATGAGAGGAATCCACCGAACGTGTTCTTTGGTTTCTGCGGCTCGTTCATTGCTATGTTCTGGTTAACCGTACTAGTTTAAAGAAGTCACCAGCTAGTGACATGCCATTACTGCATATATACTCGTGTAATGCTGTTTTCTCAGTGCCACAAACCTTTTCGAGGTTCCGTGCTGCTTGTCTCCACCGTCCAGAGGAACTGTTTGTGACAGAACGCCTTGCACAATCGGAACAACGCCTGTTGAACTCAACTTATGCAGTTTGTAAGTCAAAGTTCCACGTGTCTATTCTCCTCCGCCCTGTACGCATCCAGAAAACACTTGATAGTTTGGTAGTTCGCGCACTACGATCAGTTTGTGCACCAGGAAGAGATCCATGAAACAGAAAGTGCGACTATCCAGAGCGTCACAATGTGTGGGTTCGCCAACTTGCAACGCTGAGTCATTCTGGACATTTTTAACTGTTTTAAGTACATCTTTTTGTCTGCTTGACCTTTCAGACCAAATTATGATCTGAAATCTGTTAGAGTGTACACAACATTGAACTGTCCCTATCGACCGGCATTTTATCGCGATAACCTAGTGGCTTCTTTTAATCTGAATCCGTCAGCCACTGGCATGCATCGTACTACATGATAGTCCTGGTTAGCAAACTACCACATGTGTCATTTGTCGAATGAAGTTACTTGGTCACTAAATCTGTGCAGCTTTAGCGAACTGTAATAATACAGTGAATATGAAGCCACCTTATCAATAAAGACTTAGACAGTAAAAAAGGAGGCCGGCTTTGAAAGTTCAACGCGCCACCGGTTCATCTGTTTTCCACTTCAGTTCACAGTTATTGATTCTCCAGGTTATCACGACTAAAATAATTCTTTCGATTCCATCATGTTATTGTTTGTCAGCAACCGAATGGGCAAGACGTTCTTAACCCGATAGCTCAAAGTCAATACACTTGAATCGTTCATTCTGCACTGTCATTGTGGTCTGACGCCATACTTACTGACGACCGGGCGATACAACTTTCGTTGAAACTCGGATGATGAGAACTGCCTACAGTTGCAACTGGTATTTTATGAGTTACATCGGTTTATTGTTTCTTTTCACCTTTCTCAATATGTGAATAAAGTTTGGTTCACATTCTTCAACTCAAATTTGTGTGATACAGAGGTGCTAAAAACAGATCCCCATTTGCCGGCTTGTGAATGTTTAACTTGTGACAGTGGACAGTTTTCACAAAATTGTGCAACGTGAAGCGCATTTTGCATTGTATATTGGCCAGGTTTATGGTATCACAGTGGGCGGCTTAGTGAGTCGTGTCGTGTCTTCCCTGCATAACCTCACTTGTTTCTGAGCTAATCGTATCATATGCAGTACGCACCCTAATTTAACGTACCGTAGCATCTCAACAGAACTGTATTTTCACCCCAAAATTTGTTATTAAACTCCAATTTGTGAGTCCGTGGTTGTCTACGTCAAACTGACTATCACGTTAGTTCTATCGGTCGACTAAGTTATTTTTTTAGTTAGAGCGATCGTCAACACGCAAGTTAACCGGTTCTAAATGTCGTCTGTGTCGACCCACCACGACCAGAGCATGTGTGTGTGCTGTACTTATCCAAAATGATTGTATGAGCACGTTCACACAGGTATACTGAGGAAGCTGCAGCCGTACTACCAAAACCAGGCTGCAAATCAGCCAATGATCATCGAGTTTGTTTCAAATTTCCATAACTTATAAGCAATTCGAAAGATCTGTTATTTTTAGAATTGATCTATTCGTGAGAAGTCTGATGTTTGACTGCACTCAATCCTGGAACAGCAACAGCATGCCTAGACGCGAAAAATGTTCTGTCAGTCGAACTACCAAGCTACGCCTGAAAATCAGAAGTGTTGCTTACTTGTCCTGCTGTCTAATTTGGAGTCCACTGAATGATATAAGGGATCGGATGCCCTATAACAGATAATAGAACAACGGATAACGACAATTAACAACGGACGAGGGAATATACACGATTACCTCGGAACTTTCCAGCCAAATCAACTACCCAAGGTTAACATATGAAGGCAGGAAAGAGACTGGCCTTCAAACAAAGCTTCATTGTGTCGCGCAGTCCGAAGGCAACATGGTCACCGACTCGTTTCGTATTCATAAGTGTTGTGACCAATAAGAAAACGAGGTCGAAAATGGACCAGACAACACAGCGAGGCCTCAGTCAGAATATGAGTGTGTAGGCGGAATGCCAGGAGTAGCAACAAAAGATCGAAGATGCTCGTGAAAAGCGGACAGTTTCATATATGTGCCAACTTCGAAGGTTATTTAAAACACTAATGTTTTAGGCCATTTTCAAGGCAAATAAGACTATGTTTTCGAGGATTTGGAGACTTCTCTGACACCTCCCTTACGAAGATTGGTTGTAGCTGATCTTCTCCGGGTCAACCTGAATGATAGTCAGTGGCCAGCGTTGCTGATGGTTCTGACGTCTGGGACACGACTTATCTTGCCGACCGACGGAGATAACGTTAATTCTTGAGGTAATGTTGCTTTCTCTGGAAACTCGAACTTTTCCATTAGTAGGTAAAACGACGTAGTTCACAGGTCGTCACGGATTTCTTTATCGATAAGTTTGCATCGCCGGAGCTGATTGCTGTGGCGTACCGAAGGGTCCCCCAACAGAAATCTTATAAAGAACTTTGCTCCAGCATCTCGTTGTCATACCTTCTGTTCACTGGTTGTGGCCGGATCGATAATTGCGGGCGTCGACAAGTGAATGAACTGATAGCGGAGCGTATTCAGGCGGAACAAGTTACTTCCGTTCTGATCGCTTCGTCGGGATCATGGCAGGCTACGTGGTTTGCAGTTTTCGACCCATGAAGGTTTCGGCAGGAGATTGGTTACTGTTCAATAGCTTATTGGGAGTCGCCTGGTAGACCAGTAGGGACTGCTGTAATATTTCTTCAGACACCTTCCCCACGCGATTTGAGAAGAGCACTTATGAGTGTGTCGACGAAGCGTTCAGCCTGCCCGTTAGACTGCGGATATGAGGGCGACCGAACGTGTTCAATGGCGTTTGTAGCCGTCGTCTTACCCTCTTACGCGGCCCATCACGTGACAAGCCGTCCAGTCTAAATTATGCTCGCTGTCCCAACCTCCACATGTGCGCCCACACATCCATCGACCCGAAAACCCTCTTCCACATCCGAACGCACGCACGCGGTCACCATCTGCACAATCAGTCAATTGGAACGCTCCAACTGGATGTGGTTCAGTGTAGTCGATTCACAGGCACGCATGATGCGGTTAGACCTGGATTGGAATAGAGAAAATAACACAACTGAACAGAAAAGGACACGTCTCAGACGTACGTCATTGTATTAATCTTGTATGTCAATCACAACAATAAAGTTCCAAACCATTGACTTGACCTTTCCATTGATTATCATCGAGATGTCGTTATTTGTTACTGGGTACTCAGGCTATCACGGTTGCACCGGAAGATTGCTGGATACAAATGATTTTTCAACGACTTTTGAAGACATTCTGTGTTTCTAAGGCTTCCTAACTCATCTTTCCTTGACTCTTTGACACCTTATGAGCGGACATAACCATTGTTACCTGAAATCACACTTAGACTTATGTTTTGTGGAATTCAGTTATCCCTCATCTTTCTTGTTCAAGCACGACCATTTCGTTTGTGTCGTTCTCATCTAGACCACTCTGGCTCGCAGTTAAGATGTCAGAGCGGCGAGTCACCGTTGCTTATACTTCTCAGTCGACGCTGGTATCGACACGAACTTGTGATATTAAGTTCGAGCTTATGAATTTCCGTTTCATTCCCCTGAACTGACACTGCCTTTTTTGTACGTCTTACATCGTTAAAAACCTTACGTGATGTACGCCACTCAGTTGTTTCCGTGCTTCCATGATTCCGGTGATCCATTCTGTCTTGTCTTATTGATCACTCACCCTATTCGTCGATGCACATGACCGACCTTAGGGTATCCGGTACATCGTACTTAACTGACATTTAATCAGCTGTTTGTTGAATTCTACTGCTGGCGCTTGCAATTTGCTACTTCCGTAGTAAGCACTGTATATCCACTTGAGATCAACCCATGATCGGAAGCTCATTTATAAGAGATGATTGAGAATATTACGAGTATCGTCTGTGTAAATCCAGTGCCTCACTCTTTAACCGAAGACGTCTGAATCAATCTCATTTGTCCTTTTTAGAGTTATCCGTCTTCTGCGATGGTCTGGGACAAACCAGGAATGCACCACTGCGATCAGCTACTAGTCGACGTTTAGGCAGCTCCGTGCTCAATAACCTGTTTTTGTAAACATGCTCAGAACTAGTAAACCAGGGTGCCTTATGTAGTCTTGAAGTACATTCGGCTACCGTGGATGGTGGTCAGATCAGAAATGCAATCCAAAAGCAGCTCACATTATTGCATGTCACGGCCAGCTGCACGCACATCATTTATTTCTAGTCGCATCTCCCTTTTAGTAACACCTCCAAGGATATTCCATGTCGCTTGAATTGAGCGGTGGCCCGAGTAGAAGTACCTTCTGACCGGGCTCAAGCGGGGCCTCAGGAATGATGATTGTGAATTTCTGTAGGAAAATTTGGAGCTTGTCTTTATCGTTCGCTTTTGAAAAATGTGCTTTAAGGGGAGTATTGCAGATTCATATATTTGTGGGTTAAACATTATGCAAGAGTACCTGTAGTGTCGTTAGTACCGTACTTCCTGACGCTCCTCATGCAATCCTTTCCTGGAAATATTATAAAGGAAAACTCAATTTTTCAGGGTTCTTTGACATCTCACCCGTTCACAGAAAACTCTCCCATTTATTTGTGCGTTTCATTTGTTAACTGCTGATTTCTTTGTTTCGTTTTTTTAGGAGCACAAAGCTGAATTACATTATAGTTGTACCAAGCTAGCTGAAGAAATAGCCGAGAAACAGGGCTGTGCTATCGGTTTGGATATTGTATGCCTGGTCACGGAGTTACTATTCCGTTTCTACCAGGTGTTGGCAACCGATTTGGAATGCTTCGCGAAACACGCCCGCCGAACGACGGTTAATGTAGACGATGTTTTATGTTTCGTTCGTCGAAATCCACAACTGGTGAGTGCCCTCAATGTCCGTTTCTGTTTGAGCAGTTACTCATCAGTCCAGTTACTGATGGACCACTTGCATCCCTTAGAGGTTTGGTATTGAAATGGTAGCCTCCGCTTCCCCTATAGGAGGACTGGGCCTTTAGACGAATGAGCTGTTTCGAGTTCAGTTAGCACGCATGTTGTTCTCTGTGTCACGGTTCATTTCCCTACCATGACGGCTGACTAAGGTTTTAAAAAAAAATACTTTTGGGCTTGAAACTGAACTATTGCTCCGTGTGATTCCAGCTGCGATTTATGCCTAAAGTGATGTACAGAATGTTACTCCGAAGAACATCACATGAATTACATCTTCTCATTGTTTATTTCAAGTTCATCAAGGGAACGAACTGGTTCAAATTTCTACAAAGAAGAGTCCCGAAAGATATTACCAACAATCTTGACAGCCTTCTCCGTCTCAAATGCAAGTTGGTCTCCGAACGACTACGTATTCAGTTTTACCAATCGTGCTTGTCCAGGTGTCAGTTTCCTCGCGAGTTTATCAAAAAGCACCGGTCATGTAAGCTCTAGCCATACAGCTCTAACCTACGGCGGATTACCAAATCCCATCTCGAAATGTGTCAGCAAAAGTTGGAATCGCTCGAGGAGATGCACGGAAAGTTGTGGCCTATTGTGGGTAACCTATCAATTGTGTCCTATCAAGTATAGGAATTTTTGTAGTACAGTTCTGCAACGTACAAAAGCGAATGTTACAAAATCGCTTCATGATTCCTTTTGTCCCGTTACAAATAAGTCATCATTTCCTGAAGACTTGGATAGGTGTGTAACCAACCTGTCATCAGAAACGCATTCGCGCACTCAAGTGGAAGCCCCCTCTTTAGGATTGAGGTTTGCTGTACCGCCAAAGAAAATTGAAGAACTCGGGTTACACGCCCAATTTGAAAATCTCTTCGATCGACTTCAGCAACATTCGCCAACGTCTGAGGAAAATCAAAAGTGGTTGAAAGTAAAACTAATGGATGTCGCCTACCAACATCAGAGTTACAAACAAAAGCGTCACAACCTACTAACACCGGCATACTTCCAAAGTTTAAGAGAAATAAGACAAAATGAGACCTTGATGGTGTTAAGTCCGGACAAAGGTTCAATGGTTGTATTTTTGGACAAATTGTTTGAAATTCATAACGACACTCAGAAGTTTCTTCCGGATGATAATCCTGACAACGTCCAGGAAGTGTAAAAGGAAATCTTCTGCAGGTTGGAAGGGTTGAAGATAAATGGCGTCATGTCTGTCGATCAATGCAGTCTGATGAAGCCAATGGGCACACGCACACCGCATATGTACGGACTACCCAAAACCAATAGACATGAAATGTCTTACTTTGAGGAGTAGGGTGTACATTCAAACTGTGCGCACGTAACTGCCATAGGGTTGGGAAACCTGGCCGCTCCCTTTTGGCGATGTCCATCCCGTACCTGTGTTTCAACAGCAATCTGCGTAATGTCGTAATGACAGTTCCACATAAGCTATGATGTTGCCCAACTCTGTATAGGAATCAGATAGCCTCTTTTTAAGCAAGGTATATGTTGTAAACCCTCCTAAAGGATACGCTGGTTCATACTGTCACCCGATGTATGTGAATGCATGTCTGCCGTGCAACTGAGTGTGCGCGTTTGCGGTTTAATTTTTGACATGGTCTGTACGGCAGTTTGCGCAGTAAACGAATTCTCAGGCCAAGCGTCTTTTGCGGTCACAACAAATTTTCATTACCTATGGCGGTGGAATCATTGAATGCGAATCGTGTGACGCTATTCTGCGTAAAATATCTTGCTATTTGAACGCGCACACACAGGCAGCTTGACTATAAGATGACAAAAGACAGAGGCGGGTGAAGTTTAGAGGTACAACCGGATCAACTTGTGGCTTTCCAAACGTACATAGTCCGCCTCAACAAACATGACACATGTCAACACGCACTTCGTCTAAGTCTGTTGTTAACAGTTCGCCTAATCTCACCGATCACAAACATTAGCCATACAGACTGTGTACACCAGACAGTGAGTAGATATGCGTATGTTCCCACCACTTATTTTGTGATCTTAACCTCGGCTGGCGAGTCCTTATAAGTCCATCTGGTTTGAAACAGTCAAGTAGTATTGAACGGGGTTGAGTTTCGCTCATGTGCAGATGAATCTGCGCTTGCAGTCCCTCCACGTTGTGATACGTTCGTCGCTAATGTGGCAATCATCGCACTTACCTGAAAATGTATTACTCAACCTCCACTACACAAGTCAGTTCAGGTTTTAGTCTTGATCTATCATGCAACTTCAGACGTGATATTTTCTTGTCTATGAGTATTTTCCATCGATTGTCCAGTTAACCATACCGTACCCAACCTGCTCGAAATGATCCGCCAGCTGAGCTCAACAGCACAATCGCAATGTTGTCTTTGTTGGTGCACGGACAGCCTTTTGTTTGTAGTAGCTGCTGATATTAGTGCATAAAATCATATGTCTGACCGAATCAACTTTGATGGCGCATGTCCACAACTGCGCTTATCGATTACATATGCCGTCTTAGAAAAACTGCAATTAATCCTAGTGATATTGACACGGTAAGCCTGTTTCATGCTGGTCAACTGGCAACCATATTTTCTCTACATCAGGTGTATCAGCGAAATGAGCCACACGTAGATGTGTTATTATAGGTACTTTCTTCTGTAGTGACCATCCTTGTAGAAAGCGTTGGGCGTTCTGTACAAGCGGCTCCTCAGTAGTCAGCCCTTACGGTGAGCACTGTTTAACTAAGCGATCGATCTTCTTGTTCCCAATGGTTGGTCGCTTCAGGCGAGCAAATTGTGTGATACAGTCACATAGGTGACAGCGGTAGCTGGAAGCAATGCGGATTCTCAGAAAGCAAACGATCGCGTCATTGATCTGTTTCGTAAGTCTACTACATTCTGTTTAATCTACAATTTCTAGAAACGTTTTTGAGCCCATCAGTCAATGTACTTGATTTTTAGTTTCCTGTATGTTAATGAATGGGGCATAACAGTTGATAGTCTGAGCACTAAAACACATCATTTTCAGTCTTTTTTTATGAATCAGCCTTAGGTAAGAATGTGGAAGTGCCTGTAGAACTTAGCGTCGGTTGTTGCTCAGAGGGAATAGTCTCAAGTTACTGCCTCGACTGCGAAACGTGTCGCTTTCGACTACGTTGCTCGCAGAAACGAATGACACCTAAACATTGTCTTACTTCCTTGTTGCAAGACTATCAGGAAATATATTTCACGTTAATGGCACGCTTATCGTCCGTTTTTGTATGTACAGCCACTACGGATTCTCGTCGATCTTTGTTTGTGTACTTATATGGGAGAATTCGTTTAGCCGCTTAGCTACGAATGTCCTAGTTCACAGAAATACATAATGCTCGGAAAGCCTTTCCAAGCCTATTATGCTTCCTTCAGGCAGTTTGGCCAACAAATATGATACACAAATCCTGAGAAAAGTATTAATTAATTAATGTTATGTATATTGGCATCGTATGACCAGCCGGGGTGTAAAGGAATGAATGCGTCCATGTTGGCATATGCGGCGAACACCACACTTATACACTCGTTCCAGAAGGACTGTGCGGGGATTGATTTAAGCCATACTGCAAGCACGTCTGATTTTTCGTCTATTTGACCACGATCCGTTTAGAGTGACTGTTTGATCGGATGAGCATAATTCAACTATTTTGCAACATTGTATCCTCTGAGGGCTGACTGGACTATTTGAAAAGTTGTGAATATTTTATGAAATTACACAGGATCCGTAAACAGATCTCATCTATCCTGCTTGAATGCTTAGTAACTCAGTCTTGATATGCAACCTTCACGGTTTTGTGCCATAAATTGCTGTTGTGTGCATTTGAGAAGACAGAAATAATACTTGGTCTCTTACTATATTGCCAGTGTTTGAGATTTTGAAACTGATAGCAATCTCGTACCTAAGCACCTACTCTGAACCTTCGCTGCGCGAGAGTTTGCATCTAATGTCACTCGCAGAGCAGCGTGAATGTTTTGCGTTCATAAATTCCACATTTCTCTCTTTGCTCAGTTTATGGACTCCCCACTTTTAGCAGGACACGGTGCCATTTTTGTACTGTAATCTTAAATGATTGTTTTGTTCACTGGAATTCAGTATAAGTTCTAAGATATTATTAAGCAGATACGTGGACACTGAGCAGTGAAAATGACGTTTCCTACTATTGTGGCATGAGGGTTAACCCTTTCTCTTATATGTGGCTCATGTAATTTGCCCTGCGGAGGCTAGTATACTTAACGGCAATTTTTTGAAATTAGTTATTAATGCGTTTGACTCTGGTTGCTAGCCGAAAGCAGATTTAGAGTGTCACTGCTAGAAAGCTTGTCGATTTCACCGAACTTGCAATCTGATCCATTTATGTATACTAATGAATAGTAGTTTCAGTCATATGATCATTAAACGTAACCGTTACCCATTCTACTTGTAGTTACAGATTCTCAGTGATCACCATAAACAGCAAACCGTGAAGAAAAAAACCAACTCGATATCCCTCGTCGGACCTTCGGGAACCAAAGTTAAGACGACGAAAGTTTCAGATTGTAAACCGGATGGGACAGATAGATTGGCTGTCTGCACGCCCGATTCCTCTGTCAGCCTGACCGAATGGTTCAACACTAACGACTAACTTCACTTATTTGGGTGCTGACAATACACACAAAAGTAAAATTTCAGAATGTACCTCGCGTCTGCTTTCCACGCACAGGTTTTATGCCAACTTACTACTGTTTACATCTAGAATGGTATTTATATTTTTATAGCTGCATTTCGACCAAGATTGGACTCACTTTGCCAATTGAAAGAGATTAATATTTTTCGAGAATTAAAGCTTATTCTCCAATGATTGCTGCTTCCGTTCCAACAGTTCGCTTAGTTACATACTAGAAGCCTTGCTGATTAACAATGTGCAAACAGTACAAATCGTATTGGTCTACTTGACGATATAAATATATCACCTGTTAAATGGATTGCGCCATTTAAACATAGTGTTTTTAGCCAAAGCTTAGTAGTCTCCCTTGTTTGCACCTACCCTGCATGGGGTAGGTTCGTCTTCCGTACAGCTGCATCGAAGCTGGTGTGGGAGGTGACCAAGAGATCTCCTTGAAGCCCACTTCCCATTTGACAGTATAAAGCATTTTTAGCGTTGATATGATATATGTCTTACTTTGAGGAATAGGTTGTACATCCAAACTTGGAAACCTGGCCGCTCCCTTTTGGTGATGTTCATCCCGTACCTGTGTTTCAACAGCAATCTGCGTAATGTCGTAATGACGGCTCCACTTAAGCTATGATGTTGCCCAACACTGCATAGGAATCAGGTAGCCTCTTTTTACGCAAGGCATATGTTGTAAATCCTCCTAAACGAAACGGTGGTTAGTTTCCGATATAGTGGTGCTCATGGTACAAATCGGATTCTGGTCTCCGTACTAATTAACACGGAAAGTCTCGGTCTCAAAAATACCGCAACTGTACCGCGATTTGCTCCCAATACAAACCAAAAGTGGCGTGCAATGGAACTCCCTTTGTTCCGCCCCAACACGTGTGCGACAAAGGGGACAATTACAAAGTATTTATGTGGCGTGTAATGACCAAGCGTTCCCAAGACATCAGACAGAACAGTTATCAAATAGAAAGAGTTAGGGTCACTAATGAGCATAGCGGCATAAAAAGTCTCGTCCGCTCTGCACATTTCCGCTAATTAGGACTGAGTCAATCGTTTTTTTTCTTTCCCAGGACGGATGGTTTGGGACGGTAACAGAATGGACGCCCTAACAGTATATTTATTTCATCCAACAAGGTAGCCTAGTCAGTTTGACACAATTCTATCCAATACCTGTCACATACATACGCTCTCTGGATGGTTCTGGAAAACGCGCGGAGGTCAGCCAATGACTAATGAACGTAGTAGTTGTCAAGTTTAGCTTCTGTTGGCTCTTCTCCGATAAGATCCAACATTGATCAGCGTTGTTGGCATGACACTATAGAATATAATCTCTAGCCGATATCAGTGACAGGATGGTTTTTAATCATTTTGCTTTATTCTTTAATTTTCCATCAGTATACACACATTTTTAGATGTTCAAAGTGTTGTGCGGTGTAAATCTATCACAATTGTTCTTATTATTATTTTAATATGTTCCCCACTCTCTGTTAATTCTCATTTCTTTAACTGTGCTGGTTCCATGAGTTTTGGTTGGCATTCAGTCTCACTTCAGATGCTTGCTATTTGCAATTCATTTCATACCAACATCCTTGTCAGCACAAGTGTTTACGCGGCTGCGGATTGACCAGGTTGGAAAACAGTTCTCATCTGCATTTGGTTGACTAGGGTTGATAGAGGACATATCTTGATGCGTTTTTTTCCGTTACAGCAGTTGAGATCATGTAACCAGCGTGAAACGAAAAGTAACAGTCATAAACTGAGTCGAAAAGTGTACAGGTTGCTTCGCAACGTGAATGATACTCACAGATGACACCGCGGCAAGCAAGAGGTAGCAGTCAGTTGTTTGTCAACATGTAGCTCAGGTCGTCAGCAATTTAATCACCATATTCCAGGTTTCTATTCTAGGTTTCGCCGTTAGTATTTGTTGTCAAACTGCTTAAACCTTTGCAATTAAAAGGATAACATGCGAATTTGATCTGTATTTTTTTTCCTGTGACCATCCTACTGAAATGTCTGAAAGCGACGGCGTGATTCAACTTATCGCTTTAGTCACTCGAAAAATGACACTTCGTTGTTCTAAGCGAAGCAGGTAACAACTTTTGTACAAAAAGTGAAACCCTCTGCCTGAGCTGTAATAATTCGAAGGCAAAAAATAGTTGGTAGTAAATGCAAGAGAACACTCAAGTAAATAATGCTGGCTTGTTATTCGAAAGGCGAACAGTATACTGTATAGTGGTGACTCGACACTCCAAAGTCTGACAGTAAAGCAGGTTAAATAAAACGTTGATATATAATGGAGGTACATCTAAGTGAGGGAGATGAGAAGCAATCGGAGAGGCTTTGTTTCCACAAATGGTTTAATATGCTATGTCAGAATGAATGAAAGCACTGAATACTGCTCACTGTGAGGAAGAAGGTTGTGGACCTTAATATTAATTTGCGGTTTTTTACCGGGTAGCGAATGAGCAGTACAGCTAATGTGGAGAAATCCGAGCTTATGTACAGTACTCCTAAGGACCCCTTATTGAGTTCGTTTGCTTTGCGTAAAATGTCAATTAGGATTTCGAACTCCTTGGCCGTCATCGTAATTCTTGTCAAACCTACGTTAATCCCAAATTATTTCCAATTGACTTCGCCCATAATCATCACCCTTCAGATCCACCACACAACTAGTTACTAATTAAAGGGCC